>OZ012740.1:22084630-22258648 GCA_963859935.3 Lathyrus sativus | reverse complement strand
ATTTGTATTCACCATAATCACATTGTATTATGGTATAATACATGTAAAAAATTTCTATATTTTTATTCTTCTCCATCACCAAAATTTTGGTTTCTTCACCTCTAAGAATATAAGTTTAGAGACTAAAAATGAATGACCCTTAATTTATACATATGCATAACAATTAAAAATAAATATTCAATCTCAATGTTGTTTATATTCGTCGTATTCACATCAACATATGGTATATTACATCTAAAAATATTCAATAATTTTCTTCCCCATCCAATGGTTTTAGGTTTTTTATCACTAAGCAACAAACATAATAGACTATAGTAGATGTAACAAATTAATTATATTTTAATTTTCTACTCCATCACAAAATTTTAGGATTTTCCCCAATAAAAAACAAAGTTAAAAGACTATAATCCATGACATATGTTTTATATTAAATAGGTAAAAATTAAAATAAATAATGAATCTAAAATATATTGATATTTACCATTTTCACATTGAATTATGGTAAATTAGATGTAAATATATTCAATATGTTTCTTCTCCATCACCAAGTTTCATGTTTCTTCTTCAATAAGCCACAGAGTCAAAAGAATATAAATGATTCACAAAAAACTTATATCTACATGGGTTATCACTAAATGTAAATAGTTAAGCTCAATGTTATTAGTATTCACCATAATTACATTGTATTATGGTGTAATATATCTAAAATATTTCTATATTTTTCTACTTCTCCATCACCAAAATTTTGGTTTCTTCACCTCTAAGAAACTAAGTTAAGAAACTACAAATGAACGACCCATAATTTATACATATGCATCATAATTAAAATTAAATAATCAAGCTCAATATTGTTTATATTCATCGTATTCACATTAACATATGGTATATTACATCTAAAAATATTCTATATTTTTCTTCACCATCCAAAAGTTTTTTGTTTTTGCAACACTAAGCAAAAAACATAATAGACTATAGTAGATGTAAAAAATTAATTATATTTTTTTTTTACTCCATTAAAAAATTTTAAGTTTTTCCCACTAAAAAACAAAGTTAAAAGACAATAATCCATGACATATAATTTATATAAAATAGGTAATAATTAAAATAAATAATCAATCTAAAATTTATTGATATTTACCATTTTCACATTGAATTATGGTAAATTAGATGTAAATATATTCAATATGTCTCTTCTTCATTAAAAATTTCATTTTTCTTCGTCACTAAGTCACAGAGTGAAAAGACTATAAATGTCTGAAAAATAACTTATATATACATGGGTTATCACTAAAAGTAAATAGTTAATCTCAATGTTATTTGTATTCACTATAATCACATAGTATTATGGTGTAATAGATGTAAATAGTTTCTAAATTTTTCTAATTCTCCGTCACCCAAATTTTGGTTTCTTCACCTCTAAGAAACTAAATTAAGAGACTACAAATTAATGATCCATAATTTATACATATGAATAACCAGTATAACTAAATAATCATGCTCAATATTCTTTATATTCAACGTATTCACATTGACTTATGCTATATTACATCTAAAAATATTTTAAAACAATTTTTACCATCCAAAAGTTTTATGTTTTATTATCTCTAAGCAACAAACATAATAGACGATAGTAGATGTGAAAAATTAATTATATTTTATTTATATACTCCATCACAAAATTTTAGGTTTTTCCTCACTAAAACACAAAGTTAAAAGAATATAATCCATGACATATATTTTATATTAGATAGGTAATAATTAAAATAAATAATCAAGCTAAAACTTATTGATATTTACCATTTTCACATTGAATTATGGTAAATTAGATGTAAATATATTCAATACGCTTCTTCTCCCTCACCAAATTTCATGTTTCTTCGTCACTAAGCCACCGAGTTAAAATACTATAAATGAATGACAAATAACTTATATATACATGAGTTATAACTAAAAGTAAATATTTAGGGTCAATGTTATTTGTATTCACCATAATCACATTGTATTATGGTATAATACATGTAAAAAATTTCTATATTTTTATTCTTCTCCATCACCAAAATTTTGGTTTCTTCACCTCTAAGAATATAAGTTTAGAGATTAAAAATGAATGACCCTTAATTTATACATATGCATAACAATTAAAAATAAATATTCAATCTCAATGTTGTATATATTCGTCGTACTCACATCAACATATGGTATATTACATCTAAAAATATTCAATAATTTTTTTCCCCATCCAATAGTTTTAGGTTTTTTATCACTAAGCAACAAACATAATAGACTATAGTAGATGTAACAAATTAATTATATTTTAATTTTCTACTCCATCATAAAATTTTAGGATTTTCCCCAATAAAAAACAAAGTTAAAAGACTATAATCCATGACATATGTTTTATATTAAATAGGTAAAAATTAAAATAAATAATGAATCTAAAATATATTGATATTTACCATTTTCACATTGAATTATGGTAAATTAGATGTAAATATATTCAATATGTTTCTTCTCCATCATCAAGTTTCATGTTTCTTCTTCAATAAGCCACAGAGTCAAAAGAATATAAATGAATCACAAAAAACTTATATCTACATGGGTTATCACTAATTGTAAATAGTTAAGCTCAATGTTATTAGTATTCACCATAATTACATTGTATTATGGTGTAATATATCTAAAATATTTCTATATTTTTCTACTTCTCCATCACCAAAATTTTGGTTTCTTCACCTCTAAGAAACTAAGTTAAGAAACTACAAATGAACGACCCATAATTTATACATATGCATCATAATTAAAATTAAATAATCAAGCTCAATATTGTTTATATTCATCGTATTCACATTAACATATGGTATATTACATCTAAAAATATTCTATATTTTTCTTCACCATCCAAAAGTTTTTTGTTTTTGCAACACTAAGCAAAAAACATAATAGACTATAGTAGATGTAAAAAATTAATTATATTTTTTTTTTACTCCATTAAAAAATTTTAAGTTTTTCCCACTAAAAAACAAAGTTAAAAGACAATAATCCATGACATATAATTTATATAAAATAGGTAATAATTAAGATAAATAATCAATCTAAAATTTATTGATATTTACCATTTTCACATTGAATTATGGTAAATTAGATGTAAATATATTCAATATGTCTCTTCTTCATTAAAAATTTCATTTTTCTTCGTCACTAAGTCACAGAGTGAAAAGACTATAAATGTCTGAAAAATAACTTATATATACATGGGTTATCACTAAAAGTAAATAGTTAATCTCAATGTTATTTGTATTCACTATAATCACATAGTATTATGGTGTAATAGATGTAAATAGTTTCTAAATTTTTCTAATTCTCCGTCACCCAAATTTTGGTTTCTTCACCTCTAAGAAACTAAATTAAGAGACTACAAATTAATGATCCATAATTTATACATATGAATAACCAGTATAACTAAATAATCATGTTCAATATTCTTTATATTCAACGTATTCACATCGACTTATGATATATTACATCTAATAATATTTAAAAACAATTTTTACCATCCAAAAGTTTTAGGTTTTATTATCTCTAAGCAACAAACGTAATAGACGATAGTAGATGTGAAAAATTAATTATATTTTATTTATCTACTCCATCACAAAATTTAAGGTTTTTCCTCACTAAAACACAAAGTTAAAAGAATATAATCCATGACATATATTTTATATTAGATAGGTAATAATTAAAATAAATAATCAAGCTAAAACTTATTGATATTTACCATTTTCACATTGAATTATGGTAAATTAGATGTAAATATATTCAATATGCTTCTTCTCCCTCACCAAATTTCATGTTTCTTCGTCACTAAGCCACCGAGTTAAAATACTATAAATGAATGACATATAACTTATATCTACTTGAGTTATCA
The DNA here is from genome assembly GCA_963859935.3 of Lathyrus sativus. Classification (NCBI taxonomy): domain Eukaryota; kingdom Viridiplantae; phylum Streptophyta; class Magnoliopsida; order Fabales; family Fabaceae; genus Lathyrus; species Lathyrus sativus. The sequence continues at coordinate 22,254,726 of OZ012740.1, read as the reverse complement.
CTAAAAGTAAATAGTTAAGGTCAGTGTTATTTGTATTCACCATAATCACACTGTATTATGGTATAATATATGTAAAAAATTTCTATATTTTTATTCTTCTCCATCACCAAAATTTTGGTTTCTTCACCTCTAAGAATATAAGTTAAGAGACTAAAAATGAATGACCCTTAATTTATACATATGCATAACATTTAAAATTAAATAATCAATCTAAATGTTGTTTATATTCGTCGTCACATCAACATATGGTATATTACATCTAAAAATATTCAATAATTATCTTTCCCATCCAATGGTTTTAGGTTTTTTATCACTAAGCAACAAACATAATAGACTATAGTAGATGTAACAAATTAATTATATTTTAATTTTCTACTCCATCACAAGATTTTAGGATTTTCCCCAATCAAAAACAAAGTTAAAAGACTATAATCCATGACATATGTTTTATATTAAATAGGTAAAAATTAAAATGAAAAATGAAGCTAAAATATATTGATATTTACCATTTTCACATTGAATTATGGTAAATTAGATGTAAATATATTCAATATGTTTCTTCTCCATCACCAAATTTCATGTTTCTTCGTCAATAAGCCACAAAGTCAAAAGACTATAAATGAATCACAAATAACTTATATCTACATGGGTTATCACTAAATGTAAATAGTTAAGCTCAATGTTATTTGTATTCACCATAATTACATTGTATTATGGTGAAATATATCTAAAATATTTCTATATTTTTCTACTTCTCCATCACCAAAATTTTGGTTTCTTCACCTCTAAAAAACTAAGTTAAGAAACTACAAATGAATGACCCATAATTGATACATATGCATCATAATTAAAATTAAATAATCAAGCTCAATATTATTTATATTCATCGTATTCACATTAACATATGGTATATTACATCTAAAAATATTCAATATTTTTCTTCACCATCCAAAAGTTTTTGGTTTTTTGTAACACTAAGCAAAAAACATAATAGACTATAGTAGATGTAAAAAATAAATTATATTTTATTTTTTTTACTCCATTACAAAATTTTAAGTTTTTCCCACTAAAAAACAAAGTTAAAAGACTATAATCCATGACATATAATTTATATAAAATAGGTAATAATTAAAATAAAAAATCAATCTAAAATTTATTGATATTTACCATTTTCACATTGAATTATGGTATATTAGATGTAAATATATTCAATATGTCTCTTCTTCATTAAAAATTTCATTTTTCTTCGTCCCTAAGTCACAGAGTGAAAAGACTATAAATGTCTGAAAAATAACTTATATATACATGGGTTATCACTAAAAGTAAATAGTTAATCTCAATGTTATTTGTATTCACTATAATCACATAGTATTATGGTGTAATAGATGTAAACAGTTTCTAAATTTTTCTAATTCTCCGTCACCCAAATTTTGGTTTCTTCACCTCTAAGAAACTAAACTAAGAGACTACAAATTAATGACCCATAATTTATACATATGAATAACCAGTAGAATTGAATAATTATGCTCAATATTCTTTATATTCAACGTATTCACATTGACTTATGATATATTACATCTAAAAATATTTGAAAACAATTTTCACCGTCCAAAAGTTTTATGTTTTTTATCTCTAAGCAACAAACATAATAGACGATAGTAGATGTGAAAAATTAATTGTATTTTATTTATCTACTCCATCACAAAATTTTAGGTTTTTCCTCACTAAAACACAAAGTTAAAAGAATATAATCCATGACATATATTTTATATTAGATAGGTAATAATTAAAATAAATAATCAAGCTAAAACTTATTGATATTTACCATTTTCACATTGAATTATGGTAAATTAGATGTAAATATATTTAATATGTTTCTTCTCCATCACCAAATTTCATGTTTGTTCGTCAATAAGCCACAGAGTCAAAAGACTATAAATGAATCACAAATAATTTATATCACTAAATGTAAATAGTTAAACTCAATGTTATTTATATTAACCATAATCACATTGTATTATGGTGTAATATATGTAAAACATTTCTATATTTTTCTACTTCTCTATCACCAAACTTTTGGTTTCTTCACCTCTAAGAAACTAAGTTAAAAAACTTCAAATCAATGACTCATAAATTATACATATGCATCATAATTTAAATTAAATAATCAAACTCAATATTGTTTATATTCATCGTATTCACATTAACATATTGTATATTACATCTAAAAATACTCAATATTTTTCTTCACCATCCAAAAGTTTTTGGTTTTCGTATCACTAAGCAAAAAACATAATAGACTATAGTAGATGTAAAAAATTAATTATATTTTATTTTTTTACTCTATCACAACATTTTAGGTTTTTCCCACTAAAAAACAAAGTTAAAATACTATAATCCATGACATATAATTTATATAAAATAGGCAATAATTAAAATAAATAATTAAGCTAGAATTTATTGATATTTATCATTTTCACATTGAATTATTGTAATTTAGATGTAAATATATTCGATATGTTTTTTCTTCATTAAAAAATTACATGTTTCTTCGTCACTAAGTCACAGAGTGAAAAGACTATAATTTATATAAAATAGGTTATAATTAAAATAAATAATCAAGCTAAAATTTATTGATATTTACCATTTTCACATTGAATTATGGTAAATGAGATGTAAATATATTCAATATGTTTCTTCTTCATTAAAAAGTTTCATGTTTCTTCGTCACTAAGTCACAGAGTGAAAAGACTATAAATGTATGACAAATAACTTTTATATACATGGGTTATCACTAAAAGTAAATAGTTAAGTTAAATGTTATTTGTATTCACTATAATCATATAGTATTATGGTATAATAGATGTAAATAATTTCTAAATTTTTCTAATTCTGCATCACCCAAAATTTGGTTTCTTCACCTCTGAGAAACAAAATTAAGAGACTACAAATTCATGACCCATGATTTATAAATATGAATAACCATTAGAATTAAATAATCAAGCTCAATATTCTTTATATTCAACGTATTCACATTGACTTATGTTATATTTCATCTAAAAATATTCAAGAAATTTTTTCACCATCCAAAAGTTTTAGGTTTTATTATCTTTAAGAAACAAACATAATAGACGATAGTAGATGCAAAAAATTAATTATATTTTATTTATCTACTCCATCACAAAATTTTAGGTATTTCCCCCCTAAAAAACAAAGTTAAAACACTATAATCCATGACATATATTTTACATTAGATAGGTAATAATTAAAATAAATAATCAAGCTAAAATTTATTGATATTTACCATTTTCACATTGAATTATGGTAAATTAGATGTAAATATATTCAATATGCTTCTTCTCCATCACCAAATTTCTTTTTTTTATCGACACTAAGCCACAGAGTTAAAAGACTATAAATGAATGACAAATAACTTATATCTACATGAGTTATCACTAAAAGTAAATAGTTAAACTCAATGTTATTTGTATTCACCATAATCACATTGTATTATGGTATAATATATGTAAAACATGTCTATATTTTTATTCTTCTCTATCACCAAAATTTTGGTTTCTTCACCTCTAAGAATATAAGTTAAGAGACTAAAAAGGAATGACCCTTAATTTATACATATGCATAACAATCAAAATTAAATAATCAAGCTCAATATTGTTTATATTCATTGTATTCACATTAACATATGGTATGATATATTTAAAAATAATCAATATTTTTCTTCTCCATCCAATGGTTTTAGGTTTTTTATCACTAAGCAACAAACATAATAGACTATAGTAGATGTAAAAAATTAATTATATTTTTTTTTCTACTCCATCACAAAATTTTAGGATTTTCTCCAATAAAAAACAAAGTTATATCACTATAATCCATGACATATGTTTTATATAAAATAGTTAAAAATAAAAATAACTAATCAATATTGTTTATATTCATCGTATTCACTTACATCTAAAAATATCCAATATTTTTCTTCACCATCCAAAAGTTTTTGGTTTTCGTATCACGAAGCAAAAAACATAATAGACTATAGTAGATGTAAAAAATTATTTATATTTTATTTTTTTACTCCATCACAAAATTATAGGTTTTCCCCACTAAAAAACAAAGTTAAAAGACTATAATCTATGACATATAATTTATATAAAATAGGTAATAATTAAAATAAATAATCAAGCTAAAATTTATTGATATTTACCATTTTCACATTGAATTATGGTAAATTAGATGTAAATATATTCAATATGTTTCTTCTTCATTAAAAAATTTCATTTTTCTTCGTCACTAAGTCACAGAGTGAAAAGAATATAAGCGAATGACAAATAACTTATATCTACATGGGTTATTGTAACACGCCACTTCCCATAATCAAAATAAAATGCAATTATTCCAAATAAACATCAGAGTTTCCCCTCATAAGTGGGATATCACATCAAATAACTCCATGCTCTTTACGAGATGGTTTTCAAAATAAACAGCGGAATTTTTTATTAATCCATCATTCTCGGCCATCCGCCAAATTACATAAAATCATTCATTAATACGGTTCACCAAAATATGATATATCACAGGAATAAAACAAATTCAACATAAAACAGATAAACACCCTAGTCCCATGCTACGTATTAGAGCATCCTAAGACTCGACTCGCACACCATTATCCAAGCTAGCTATGTACCTGGATTATCTGTACTTCCAAAGAAGTACAGACCACAACAACAACAAAGGGATGAGAAAAAATGATCAAAATTATCGGTAATAAGATACATGAATAAAAGGTAGCAATTATACAAAATATCACCCAACATGCATCAACCACGACCTACTGTCCAACATCAACACAACATACAACCACGACCTACTGTCCAACATCAACACAACATACAATAATGCAAATATGCAACTCAACACCATGCATGCGGTACCGACTCATTGGTTCATTCAATCGAACCCCGGATAGATCACACACATCCCTCTTTCGCAATGACCTATCCCCACAATTCTCCACAAGGTAGTACGGATGAATCACATACATTCCTCCTGAGCAATGATTCATCCCACCAAAACACCATGTATGCACGACACCAAATGCACAACACATAAACCCAAGCACACTAAGTGCACACGATCCTCCTGATCACATCACCATGCATCATATATATTACACACCAATCAATTATGTTAATTAAATTAAATATTAGGGAAATTCACATTCTAAAACCAAGTATACACTCTTCATCATTCAACACCATCCCTACACCCATCATGACCAAAGGGGTCCTACGAAACGAGAGAACAAAGCAAAACAGTACAAAATCACCTTTTTCTGTCACGCTCGCTGGCTCGCTCGCCTAGCGAAGCCTCAACGAACTCTCTCTACCCCACTCGCCTAGCGAACTCTCTAGCGAAGGCAGATAGTGGCTACTGGAAGTGTTCGCTGCTCATCTCTCCTAGCGAAGCCTTAGCGAATACTCGCTACACTACTCGCTCCAGTGAACAAGGGTCTTCTTGGTTCTGACCAAGTCTGGGACCATTCGCTACTGGCTCGCTAGCAGCTCGCCTAGCGAACCACTCGCTAACTACTCGCCTAGCGAGTTCTGCGATCTCTCAAAACCCTCACTGTCCAAAATGTCACCTTGATCAATTCCAAGCCTATCATTCTTCATCTATCTTCTATCCCATTATTACTACAACTATTGTACACTACTCTAGTTATTTGTTCCTTAAATTTCTCTCCAAAACCAACATCCATGTTCATCACCAATACCACAGAAGTTACACGGAATCTCACCAAAATTACAACAACATATGCACGAAATTCATCATAACAGCAACAATCATAAACATATCAATATACCAATCGTGTTCATCAAATCCCTATGGGGTTAAGGAATCCCCTCTACCAAATTCATGTAAACATACCAATCTTAACCCGTTTCTCCCCCCTTACCTCGATTAATTGCTCCGATTGTTGAAGAATCTCTAAGAATTGGCAGCCCTAGCCTTGCTTCTCTCCTTCCTTGTTCTTCCTTCTAAATCTTTCTCTAAACTATTTTATCGTGTTTTTTCCTCTTTTCCCCCAAAGACCCTTCTTATATCTCTTAATCCCTTATTTTTATTTACTTTACTCTAATAATAATAATAATAATTATTATTATTATTATTATTATTATTATTATTATTATTATTATTATTATTATTATTATTATTATTATTAAATTATCACCACTATTAAGTATATTATATTAATATCAAATTCTATAGTTATTAACTAATCCCTATAACTTAAGGGCACTCACCAACACACTCAGACACACTCCCACATAAAAACACACTGAAATAAAATAACACCAAAAGACTAAATAATTAAAATGGGTGTTACAACTCTCCCCCACTTTAATTATTTTGGTCTTTGAAAATTACCTGTTGGAAACAATTCCGGATACGCCTCCCGCATCCAGCTTTCCAATTCCCAAGTCACACTGCCTCCTGCAGCACCTCCCCAAGCCACTTTCACCAAGGATATCTCCTTCCCTCGGAGTTGTTTCATCTTACAATCTTCGACCCTCAACAACATCGTTTCAACAGTAAGATTCTCCCGGACTTGAACTGCATCTCTCTTAATCATATGAGATGGGTCCGAGACATACTTTCGAAGTTGCAACACATGAAACACGTCATGCAAATTCGAAATTTCAGGCGGCAACGCCACCCTATAAGCTACAGCACCAATTCTCTGCAAAATTTGATATGGTCCAATAAACTTAGGATCCAGCTTCTTGGACTTCAATGCACGACCCACATCGGTCACTGGGTTAACTCTTAGGAACACGTGATCACCTTCACTGAATTCTAGCTCTTTTCTCCTGTTATCATGATAACTTTTCTGTCTACTCTGAGACGCTTTCATTTTCTCATGAATCATCTGAATTGTCTCAGTAGTTTGTTGCATAATGTCTGGTCCCAATACCACATTCTCACCCGTCTCATACCAACACAGAGGAGTTCTTCACCTTCTACCATATAAAGCCTCAAACGGTGCCATTCCGATATTAGAATGGTAATTGTTGTTGTACGTGAACTCGATCAACGGTAAATGAGTATCCCACGCACCACCCTTTTCCAACACACAAGCCCTCAGCAAATCCTCTAGCGACTGAATAGTCCTCTCTAACTGACCATCAGTTTTCCGATGGTAAGCCGAACTCAACTTCAACTTAGTACCCAAAGCTTCCTGTTAACTCCTCCAAAATTCTGAAGTAAACCTCGGATCTCTATCTGACACAATACTCGACGGAACACCATGTAGCTTCACAATTACTCGAATATAAATCTCTGCCAGCTTTACTAACAGAAAACTGATACTAATCGGCACAAAATATGCAGACTTCGTAAGTCGATCCACAATTACCCATATAGCATCAAATCCTCTCGTTGTGTTCAGCAAACCCGTAACAAAATCCATAGTTATACAATCCCATTTCCAAACCGGAACTTCCAACGGTTGCATCAATACAGAGGGTCTCTGATGTTCAACCTTCGATTTCTGACATGTCAAACAGGTGTAAACAAATTGAGCTATATCTCTTTTCATACCAGACCACCAAAATAATTTCCTTAAATCGTGGTACATCTTCGTAGCTTCCGAATGGATACTCAGACTACTACGATGTCCTTCACTCAGAATAGACTTCTTCAGTTCGTCATCATCCGGCACACAAATCCTGCCTCTGAATCTCAACACACCTGCACTATCCAACTTAAAATCACTATCGGGGTCACTTCCTACTCCAGGCCTCAAATCCACTAACTTCACATCTAGCTTTTTGCTTTCTCTAATCATATCCAAGAAATCATTGTTCACCTGCAACCTGCCCAACATCACGCTATCTACCGTAGTCTCACAGACCATGCTCAAATCTCTGAATTGCTCAATTAGTTCCATTTCTTTCACCGTCATAGCTGACATATGAATTGTTTTCCTGCTTAAGGCATCTGCTACTACATTCGCCTTTCCTGGATGATAACTTAAGCTAAAATCATAGTCCTTCTAGAATTCCAACCATCTTCTCTGCCTCATATTTAACTCTTTCTGATCGAACAGGTATTTCAGAATCTTATGGTCACTGAACACCTCAAATCTCGAACCATACAAAAAGTGCCTCTAGAGCTTTAACACGAACACTACCGCAGCCAATTCAAGATCATGAGTAGGGTAATTTCGTTCATGCACCCTCAGTTACCACGAAGCATACGCCACCACCTTACCATTTTGCATAAGAACTCCATCTAATCCCATCTTAGACGCATCACAGTACACCACAAAAGGTTCACTCGGAGTTGGCAACACTAACATCGGTGCCGTAGTTAATTTCTTTTTCAGTTCATCAAAGCTTTCTTCACAAGCAGCATCCCACACAAAAACTTGATTCTTTCTCGTCAACTGAGTCAATGGCAACGCCAAATTGGAAAACCCCTCAATAAATCGTCGATAATATCCTGCTAAACCCAAAAAGCTTCTAATTTCCATCGCTGTTTTCGGCGGTTCCCACTGCAACACTGCACTCACTTTCGATGGGTCCACCGATATACCATCACTAGATATTACATGCCCCAAGAAACTCACTGTCTTCATCCAGAATTCACACTTTGACAGTTTAGCAAACAACTTATTATCTTTCAGCACCTACAAAGCAATTCTCAAATGTCCCGCATGCTCTTCATCAGACTTAGAATAAATCAGTATATCGTCAATGAACACAACAATAAACTGATCCAAATAAGGATGGAAGTTCGGTTCATATACTCCATAAACACTCCCAGCGCATTAGACACTCCAAAAGGCATTAGCGCATATTCGTAATGTCCATATCGCGTTCTAAACGCCGTCTTCTGAATATCACCTTCTTTCACTCTGATCTGATGGTAACCCGACCTTAAGTCAATTTTACTAAACACACGAGCTCCCACCAACTGATCCATCAAATCATCAATCCTTGGAAGAGGATATTTATTCTTAATGGTCACTTTATTCAACTGACGGTAATCGATGCACAGACGCATACTACCATCCTTCTTCTATACCAATAGCACTGGAGCTCCCCACGGCGACACACTCGATCTGATAAACTTTCTATCCAACAATTCTCCAATCTGAGATTTCAATTCGGCCAATTCCACTGCCGACATCCTGTATGGCGCCATAGATATAGGCCTTGTACCAGGAAAAAAATCAATACTAAATTCAACTTCTCTCGTCGGAGGTAATTCTGTAATATCATCAGGGAACACTTCGGGAAATTCATTCACCACTGCCAACTCCTTTATTGACGCTTTGCTGTCAACAGATAATGATGCAAATAAAGCAAAAATTTTAGCTTCATCCTCCAACAAGGTCCTCAATTCCTTATTAGACAAGGAATCTTCCAACGCTTCTTCTGGAGTCAGGAACAACAACACCATCCAAAAACAATCGATGTAGAATCGGTTGAGCTCCAACCAGTTCATACCCAGAACAACATCCAACTTACCAAGTGGCAGACAAATCAGATCCACTCCAAAGTCTCTATCAAAAATAGTGAGTGGACACTTCAAACACACCAAAGAAGTAGTCACTGAACTAATAGAGGGAGTTTCAATAGTCATCCGTCGCTCAAGAGTAGACAGTACCAATCCTAATCTCTTCATACAATCGACAGAAATGAACGAGTGGGTTGCACCCGTATCAATAATAGCAGTCAAAGAAATATTATTGATGAAACAAGTACCTTTGATAGAATGCTCCTCACTGGCAGCTTGAGTCCCTACCACCGCAAACACTTTACCACTGGCCTGAGACGCCTGAGACTTCTTCGGCTTCTCACAATGCGTACTGATATGACCTTTCTCACCACAGTTATAACAAGTAGGCATAGTGGCCCTGCAATCATCTATCACATGGCCTGGCTTACCACACTTGAAACACTTCTTTACCTCATTAGGACACTCATTGGCACGGTGACCCGCGCCCCCGCACCGGAAACATTTCACATCAGCAGACACTCTCCCTTCTCTGGGCTTCTTATCAGTAGCAGCCTTATGTTTTTCCTTATCAGCAGGAACATTGTAAGGAGTACCATCAAACCTCTGCTTACCTTTACGGTCATTCACAGCCTTATAGTGTGCAATCATGGCCCTGTTATCATTATCGTAAATTTTGCTTCTGCTTACCAGCTCAGGATAATTCCTGATCTTCTGACAAGCGATCCCCAGCTTATCTTCCGGATGCAGCCCATTTTCAAACTTAAAACACTTGGAAGTCATTGCCGCTTCAGTATTGTAATGAGGACAATAATGCACCAGCTCTTCAAACTTAGCAGCATATTCTGCTACAGCCAGATTACCCTGCTTCAGCTCTAGAAACTCTATCTCCTTAGCACTTCATATATCCTCCGGAAAATACTTTTCTAAAAAACCAGTTCGAACCACATCCCAAGTAATCGCAGTTCCCGCAGTCTCCAATCTCTAGCGACTGTTGTCCCACCAAGCCTCGGCTTCTCCTTCCAGCATGTGAGTATCAAACTTCACTTTTTGCTCATCACTATAACCCATTGTCCTGAAAATTTTCTCGATTGCCTTCAGCCACTTCTGTGCAGCTTCAGGATCCAAAATTCCTCCTTCAAACATCGGTGGCTTGTTACTCTGAAACTGTGCCAAATCTCTGAATTGCGCACCCGCAACTTGGTTCTGATTAGCAACCACATGCGTCATCGCTTGCATAGAAGCAGGCAAAGCAGCATCATTCCTTCCTGCCATACTGCTCAACAATAACAACACCAGGTTAAAAGGTACACAATCTCTATCCTACGGACAGACTCAACTACTACACTGGCCGGAAGGACCGACCTGCTCTGATACCAATTGTAACACCCCACTTCCCAAAATCAAAATAAAATACAATTATTCCGAATAAACATCAGAGTTTCCCCTCATAAGTGGGATATCACATCAAATAACTCCATATGCTCTTTACGAGATGGCTTTTAAAATAAACAGCGGAATTTATTATTAATCCATCATTCTCGGCCATCCACCAAATTACATAAAATCATTCATTAATACGGTTCACCAAAATATGATACGTCACAGGAATAAAACAAATTCAACATAAAACAGATAAACACCCAAGTACCATGCTACGTATCAGAGCATCCTAAGACTCGACTGGCACACCACTATCCAAGCTAGCTATGTACTTGGATTATTTGTACTTCCGAAGAAGCACAGACCACAACAACAACAAAGGGGTGAGAAAACATGATCAAAATTATCGGTAATAAGATACATGAATAAAAGATAGCAATTATACAAAATATCACCCAACATGCATCAACCACGACCTACAACTATTGTACACTAATCTAGTTATTTGTTCCTTAAATTTCTCTCCATAACCAACATCCATGTTCATCACCAATACCACAGAAGTTACACGGAATCTCACCAAAATTACAACAACATATGCACGAAATTCATCATAACAGCAACAATCATAAACATATCAATATACCAATCGTGTTCATCAAATCCCTACGGGGTTAAGGAATCCCCTCTACCAAATTCATGTAAACATACCAATCTTAACCCGTTTCTCCTCCCTTACCTCGATTAATTGCTCCGATTGTTGAAGAATCTCCAAGAATTGGCAGCCCTAGCCTTTCTTCTCTCCTTCCTTGTTCTTCCTCCTAAATCTTTCTCTAAACTCTTTTATCGTGTTTTTTCCTCTTTTCCCCCAAAGACCCTTCTTATATCTCTTAATCCCTTATTATTATTTACTTTACTCTAATAATAATAATAATAATAATAATAATAATAATAATAATAATAATAATAATAATAATAATAATAATAATAATAATAATAATACTATTAATTATTAAATTATCACCACTATTAATTATATTATATTAATATCAAATTATATAGTTATTAACAAATCCCTATAACTTAAGGGCACTCAGACACACTCCCACATAAAAACACACTGAAATAAAATAACACCAAAAGACTAAATACTTAAAATGGGTGTTACAGTTATCACTAAAAGTAAATAGTTAAGCTCAATGTTATTTGTATTCACTATAATCACATAGTATTATGGTGTAATAGATGTAAATAATTTCTAAATTTTTCTAATTCTCCATCACCCAAATTTTGGTTTCTTCACCTCTAAGAAACTAAATTAAGAGACTACAAATTAATGACTCATAATTTATACATATGAATAACCATTAGAATTAAATAATCAAGCTCAATATTCTTTATATTCAACGTATTCACATTGACTTATACTATATTACATCTAAAAATATTCAAAATATTTCTTCATCATCCAAAAGTTTTAGGTTTTATCATCTCTAAGCAACAAACATAATAGACGATAGTAGATGTAAAAAATTAAATATATTTTATTTATCTACTAAATCACAAAATTTTATATTTTTCCCCACTAAAAAACAAAGTTAAAAGACTATAATCTATGACATATATTTTATATTAAATAGGTAATAATTAAAATAAATAATCAAGCTAAAATTTATTGATATTTACCATTTTCACATTGAATTATGGTAAATTAGATGTAAATATATTCAATATGCTTCTTCTCCATCACCAAATTTCATGTTTATTCGTCACTAAGTCACAGAATTAAAAGACTATAAATGAATGACAAATAACTTATATCTACATGGGTTATCACTAAAAGTAAATCGTTAAGCTCAATGTTATTTGTATTCACCATAATCACAATGTATTATGGTATAATAAATGTATAACATTTTTTTATTCTTCTCCATGACCAAAATTTTGGTTTCTTCACCTCTAAGAATATAAGTTAAGAGACTAAAAATGAATGACCCTTAATTTATACATATGCATAACAATTAAAATTAAATTATCAAGCTCAATATTGTTTATATTCATCGTATTCACATTAACATATGGTATATTACATCTAAAAATATTCAATATTTTTCTTCTCCATCCAATGGTTTTAGGTTTTTTATCACTAAGTAACAAACATAATAGACTATAGTGGATGTAAAAAATTAATTATATTTTTTTTCTACTTCATCACAAAATTTTAGGATTTTCCCCAATAAAAAACAAAGTTAAAAGACTATAATCCATGACATATGTTTTATATAAAATAGGTAAAAATTAAAATAAATAGTCAAGCTAAAACTTATTGATATTTACCATTTTCACATTGAATTATGGTAAATTAGATGTAAATATATTCAAAATGTTTCTTCTCCGTCACTAAATTTCATGTTTCTTCGTTAATAAGCCACAGAGTCAAAAGACTATAAATGAATCACAAATAACTTATATCTACTTGGGTTATCACTAAATGTAAATAGTTAAGCTCAATGTTATTTGTATTCACCATAATCACATTGTATTATGGTGTAATATATGTAAAACATTTCGATATTTTTCTATTTCTCCATTACCAAAATTTTGGTTTCTTCGCCTCTAAGAAACTAAGTTAAGAAACTACAAATGAATGACCCCTAACATATAAATTATGATGCATATGTATTTTTCTTCTCCATCCAATGGTTTTAGGTTTTTTATCACTAAGCAACAAACATAATAGACTATAGTAGATGTAAAAAATTAATTATATTTTATTTTTCTACTCAATCACAAAATTTTAGGATTTTCCCCAATAAAAAAATCAAAGTTAAAAGACTATAATCCATGACATATGTTTTATATAAAATAGGTAAAAATTAAAATAAATAATTAAGCTAAAACTTATTGATATTTTCCATTTTCAAATTGAATTATGGTAAATTAGATGTAAATATATTCAATATGTTTCTTCTCTATCACCAAATTTCATGTTTCTTCGTCAATAAGCCACAGAGTCAAAAGACTATAAATGAATCACAAATAACTTATATCTACATGGGTTATCACTAAATGTAAATAGTTAAGCTCAATGTTATTTGTATTCACCATAATCACATTGTATTATGGTGTAATATATGTAAAACATTTCTATATTTTTCTACTTCTCTATCACCAAAATTTTGATTTCTTCACCTCTAAGAAACTAAGTTAAGAAACTACAAATGAATGACCCATAATTTATACATATGCATCATATTTAAAATTAAATAATAAAACTCAATATTGTTTATATTCATCGTACTCACATTAAAATATGGTATATTACATCTAAAAATATTCAATATTTTTCTTCACCATCCAAAAAAATTTTATTTTCGTATCAATATCTAAAAATAGGTATATCAAATACAATTTATCAAATAGATATATCATTTTTAATTCTAAAATATCACTTTTAAATCCGTCACTTATCTAAAATTAGTGCTTTTGTATTTTTATAAATATAGTTAATTAAAATGAATTAGAGCCAAAGAATAAAGGAAAAAAAACATCTTTAAAATAAATAAATAAAATATTGAACGAGAGAATAAAGCGAAAAATACATAACTTTGACATGCTATATTTAATCAATAAGATTGATTTGAATCATTTAACATATTGACGTTTGAAAAAAAATCACATTTAATTAATATGATTGATTGTTTTAGTTATGCTATAATTAATAGTATATAACATAAATAATGAATAAATTTATAGTCAATATATATGTTTGATTATTTTGTAAACAAAATAAATTAAGTTTTAATGTATATGAATATGAGTAAAATGTAATTTAAATTTTATTTCATGTGAATATGATTTACTTTCTTTAAATAATTAATAAATAACTATTTTTATAGTTAATATTTTTTATCAGAGTTGGTGACTATATTACTATACTACTAGAAATGCTCTGTTTTTCTACGGATTTTCCCTTCATGTTATTTTCTGTTTCCAACTAAAACTTTGCGAGTAATTTAATTAGCAAGTAAAGTCGCAGAAAAATGTTGCAAATAACACCACTGGTAATTGAAATTTTCGCAAAAACATCACAAGTAAAATTTCTCTCTCAAGTTTTTAATTTTTATCATTAATTGTGTTTAATGCATATTTAAAATATTATAATAATTGTTAAATATCAAAGTAACAATAATATAAAAATAAAAATCTAATTTAATTTCTTAATATTTTTTATTATAGAAATAGTTGATTCATAAAGAAGTTAATGTATTTTTTTCTCTAAAATAATATTTAGATAAGTGTGCAAATATGTTTAAGTAATATTACTCCCAAAAGTTGAGTTTATAATAGGCTCCTTTGGTTTATATCCTATAACACTTGAATACATTATGTGTAAGGAACGATGATCATATCCAACTAGTGATTTAAAACAAAGCAACAATAGAGTAAACTTGGCAAATAATCAAATGATAGACAGAATAAATAAAACTTTTGAGATGAACTTTCATTTCTCAAAGGGGTTCCGTGAACTAAGGATTCTTAAAGTTGAAAGCATGTCAGAGAACCATCTTGTTGATCATACTATTAAGAGAATATTCAATTTCCAATAAAGCATAATTGTTGATACTAGTAAGAGAATAAATCAATTCCAAATAAATTATAACACTGTTTTTACTTCAAACTTAAGTAACCATAGAATCAAATCTACAAGGCTAATTCATATGAACATTCTTAATGGTTGGCTATAATGTTACACATGCAACCATAACAGACACAGAAAGCAATCCTAAAACCATTACACAGAAGAAAACAGAAAACTGAAATTGGATAGCTAAATCAAAGCATCAACCATTGAGCAATTAAGAAAGCGACCGACTTTAGCTATGGCAAAGCCGATTATTCGAGATGTCGCGGCAGACTCATCCTTTGCTCTGGCCAGATTCTCTTTGCTAAGAGTCTCTTTCTCACATACTGCTTTCAGCTTCTCAGTCAGTTCCTTCTTCAGCGCTTCACATTCTTCCAACTCAAGCTCAGACTGTTCCACAAACTTCCTATTCTTAGCTACTTTAGTGTTGACAAAATGCATACTACTTATAAATGCTTGATAAGAATATTTTAAGCAAAATTCTATCATGGTATAACAGGGAAACTTGTTAAAGGGATTACCTAGTCAAAGAGTCAGGGATGTTATAAAGACAAACATTTTTACCTTAACTTCATAATCTGGGTATTGGCCAAGTGCATCAAGGAGACAATGAGTTGCAAGCTTTGCAATCCAACGTGCAACAGCAACCATTCCACATGTGCATATCCTAAAACCAAGTCACTAACTCCCCCTATGAACTACAGTGTGATGAAATGGTACCACAATTCCTGTAACAGCGGTTAGAGTATCCTTGATACTATGTGTGCCACGAATAAACAATAAAAGACACCTCATCTTGTGATCAACTATGATTGTAAAAGCTGGTTTCAAAATCTGCATGACAAATAACAGACAAGTTTACACATATATTGCTAATGCTTTTACAAAAAAAAATACAGCTACTAATACAGTAGAAAGTATTACTTACTTAAGTTCAGCTGTAATCTTGGGTCCTTTCAGCTGTACGCTGTCCGTAACACCAAATACAATGTCAACAAGATAGTTCCCCTGCAAAAGTATAATTCATAAACTAGCATTTAAAACCAAAAACTAAAAGTGTTTTAAGTCAAACTTAACTTTTTTTAGCATTTAAAACCAATCACTGTCCATACCCTTTGGACTCTTATTGCTCTGTTGGAAGCAACATATAATCATTAATGAATGTAATGTTGCGTTAGGTTATGTACCAAGCAAACACACTATTGAAAGAAAAACAGATATAAACCTCTACTAGTCTTTAAATAGTTATTTTGGTCTCTAAATGTGTAAAGTTGTGTCACTGTAGCATCTGAATGCATCAGAACTTGAAAAATATCCTTGTGTGTGTCGTCTATTAGTAAATTCATACCAAACTAACAAACAAAAGACACATGTGAGATCAAACCTAACTAATAATAAAAGACACATTTGAGAACTACACTAACTAGTAATAAACACATTCAGAGATGATTTTGTAATTTAGATACATTGAAAAGTTATAATAACACCACCTAACATATTCAAAAACTCAAATAATTATTTAGTCACTTATAAAGCCTTAGAAACAACTTAATATTAGAAAATACATATTAAAAACTACATAACAAAGTTATATACCATATGCTATGCAGCACTGACACGACACTATCCATGCGATTACGTTTAACCATTTATACTTTATCAAAATTATTACTAATATTAACGTTTTGCTATTAGTATTGTATTCTTTATGGGGATATAAAGCAAGCTTGGTGGCTGAATGAGGGAGGCAAGAAGAGGAGTGATAAGGAGTTCCAAAGTTCGATCTCCACTCTCACCATAATACTAACTATTGCTGAGCCTGAAAGTTTATTGAAAATTTAACTAATAGCTTCAAAGACAATGAAGCACGAACACGATACAAGTATCAGATACGTATCCGATATGGCTATAAATTACTAATTGTTTGATCCCTCATTCGACTATCTAAACATCGGCTCACCTTAACTCGATCATAAGTCGTTTTAAGCTAGCAACTAACTAATACTAGCAATTTAAAAAAAAAATTGTATAATTTCTTCACTTCAAGACTTAAAAGGTTGTATTAGTATTATCATAGAGTTAGTAAGAGAGATAAGCATAGTTAAATATGGAGAATAGTTAGGTGAATAGATATGACAAACAGATGGAGTGCATGATTTGACCTGAAGAAAACGAAGTGGAAGATCTCCTCTAGTGTTGGGTTGTGGAATACTATTTTAGTACTCAGTGGAAGATCTCCTCTAGTGTTGGGTTGTGGAATACTATTTTAGTACTCAGTTTGTAGTTTTAACTTAACATTTTAGTACTGAATGAATACTATTCAAGATCTCAAAATAACTTATATCTTGTTATTGAAATTTATCTTGCTAATATATAAATGTGAATAAGCTATTATAACAGATTAAACTCACGTCCATGGCATTGTGATCCCAAGGGCTTCAGCAACATGTACATGCCCTGCAAGCCGGAAACAACAATATAATTCTCTCTATTAAAAACCATGTGCTTGGCAAACTTGCAAAGCATGACAATTATCATGTTACAATAAAATATCTATTGGCATAATCCTTGAAAGAAAAATCAATTATAAGATATGGAATTGAGAAATATGAATACGCAATAGGGGTGGCAAATGGACATGTCTACCCCACACAAAAAAACGGGGCGGGGCAGGCGGGAATTGTTGACGGCGCGGGCATAAAACCTTGGTCTGCCCCACGAAAAAATGAGAGCGGACCTTTAAAGTTTAAAACTACAAAAATTTATTTTAATGCCTTTGCCTGCAAAAAACGGGGCAGTGCGGGCATATTAGAGGATGCAAGCATAAAATCTTGTCACGTCCAGCGGAAAAGTGCGGGCATGCCCAGTAGGCCAGGTCCGTTTGGCCACCCCCCTAAATACAATAATCTTCTAATCACTCACCATATGCAGGAGGGTTGGCAATAATAGCCTGAGCTGTGAAGGGAATGCCAGTTTCTGAATCAGGTGCTGTGCAAGCTGGAAGAAGAGAATCAATTATGGCCTTCAGCTGCTTTCTTTGGCTCGATATTTCCGTCGTACCAGAAGGGATCAAACCTTTATTCCTTGCCATATCTATTATTTAAACAAATCATTTAGTCTATCAGAAGATGTAGATATAATGAGTTGGATAGAAATGGAATGGTCAAAACAAAATATGTTTTTGTTTCAAAATATACCGAAATATAAATTAACAGATACTAACAAAATTATTAAAAGGAACCTCTTACATCCTGCCAATACCCGAGGATCACCACCCAGAGGGTGGAAATTTACACCAGCGGATCTTACAAATGTCTTGAAATTAGCATAAGTTGCTATCCTAACACGATGACCATACTCCTGCAAGCACAAACTCAAAATTCACAACCGATTTTTATTAGTAAGGAAAAGTTACCTCGTGCACAGAAATATAACTTTTAGCTGTCGGGAAAGTACGCAATAACAAAAAACATAACTATTTTATCACACTTTCCGCAAATGGGTGTCAAAGGCATTTTAACAAACACCTTGTGGGGAAAAGCTGAAAACAGAGTGTTGGCAGATCTATTTAGTTCATTTTTTCCACAACCAATAATATGAGCAACACTAAGAATGAGAATCTTAGAATGACAAGAAGTCAGTAAATTTAAAAGTACATTAGCAGCCATGGATTTATCTCTAGTTGAATCTTTCCACAATTTTGTCAGCATTTGAGGATCAAATGAGATTTCATAATTAAGGGTAAGCAATTGGTTTATAACTGAGATGTTTAGTGAAAGCTGTTGAGAATCAAAAAATATGTTTACCTTGGAAGGAAGAGGAGTGATGAAATTGTTGAAGTTGTTGAAATGAAATGGTTTTGAAAAATATATGATACACTTATAGAATGCATCAGTGTTTCTCCCTACGTCGTGGGGTTTTGCTGTAGTCTTCGAGAAGCATGAATCTGGAGGTTTTGGTGGAATCGCAAAGTCTGAACCATTTGAGATGAAAGGAAATCCATCTTTTGGGTGTTCTGGTTGTCTTACATACAGATCAATACTTTGTATATACAGATCTATATTTTCGGACTCTGCACCGCACGTAGCCACCGGAAATCATCCACATTGGCCCAATTTCCAATTCGGACACTGCATGTGAAGCTATATACCAACCCATTTCATATTCTTCAAACAAAACAATCAGGTCACATTAAAATTGCATCTGAAACTTTAAAGTCATAGTCAGTTTGAAAGAACAAATTCTAACGTGTAAATGAGTTGTTACTTTCAGCCACAGTATTCTAGTGTGCATGACAGACTTATTATATTTCTATAAGACGACTGACCCTTTCAGTACAGTGCACGGCTTGTGAGCATGCCTGTTCCCATTGCAGATGAGAGAAACCCTCTAAATTTAAACTCGGTGATCCTATCTCTCCCTGGGAACAACATGAGCATTGAAGTGTGTCCTCAAAGCAAGCAGTGTGAGCCAATCATTGAAGAACCAGCAACACCAGAACAGAGTACAGAGGCATTAGAAAGTGACATTGAGGACTTCTTTTGGGAGGATCCTGATGAAATTCCTACTATCAATGTCAATCTCGAAGTGTTTGCCAAGAGTTTACAGAACCACATGCAAGAACATGAAGGACCAGTCTAAGGCCCTTGTTGCCTGGAATCCACAGTCTGCTTCCATCCTGACACCAAAACTGAAGAATGTGAGCCGGCTAAGAACAGAACATCAAGTGTAAGTACTAACATTAGATGCAACAGTAGCAAACCATCTTGCCATTAAAACACAAATCCAGCTAAAGAATTAAATAGTTTTCTTTTATTTTGTCAAATTGATCATCATCTAATATATTGTAATTATTGCATTATTATCAATAGAATAGTTCATTGATTATTTACATAAATTGAAGAAATGAGACATCAAACGGAGTAGTTTGCTTATGAATGTCCAATTGTTTGATCATTTTGATAAAAAGTACATAGTAAGTTGATAGGAAAGATCAATAGAATAGTTCATTGATAATGAACATAAATTGCAGAAATGAGAAATCAACCAGAGTAGTTTGATTATTTTGATAAAAACTACATAGTAAGATAGGAAATATCACAAGAAGCAGAACAACAAAAGTTGATAGGAATTTTTCTAAGAGAAATTTTTCATAAGAGAATTTTTCTAAGAGATATTTAGAGTGCTAACTACTGTTCGTGCAGGTATTATTATGACACTGTTAATACCTGCACAGGGAGTAAAAAGCTGAAGAAATAACAGCAGCTAAGAAAACTGGAAAGAAGATTCCACAGGGAGTAAAAAGCTGAAGAAATAACAGCAGCTAGCTGTTGTGAAGCAGTAAAACCAACCGCCATCATTCCGTAAAAGGTGAAGTAGGTAAAGGTTAGCAATGTATAGGATTTCTATAAGCCCCTGAAAGTCAGATTAAACAATCATATAAGTAAATAATTTAGCTGAAAAATTAGCCATGTGATAATTTTAAGTGTTGTAATGAGACCTACCTGGGCTGCTGCATATGGTAATGGAGAGTACATTCCTGCTGCTTTCTCTCTATAAAACCAGTTTCTGAAAACTAGTTTGGGTAACTGTTTCTGAAAACCAGTTTGGGTAACTGGATTTGAAAACCAGTTCGGATAACTGGATTTGAAAAGCAGTTTTGAAAACTGGATTTGAAAAGCAGTTCAGAAAACCAGTTTGGATAACTGGATTTGAAAACCAGTTTGGATAACTGGATTTGAAAACCAGTTCGGATAATTGGATTTGAAAACCAGTTTGGATAACTGGATCTGAAAACCAGATCGGATAACTGGATTTGAAAACCAGTTCTGAAAACCAGTTTGGATAACTGGATCTGAAAACCAGTTTGGATAACTGGATCTGGAAACCAGTTTGGATAACTGGATTTGAAAACCAGTTTGGAAAACCAGTTTGGAAAACCAGTTTGGATAACCAGTTTGGATAACCGGATCTGAAAACCAGTCTGGAAAACCAGTTTGGATAACCAGATTTGAAAACCAGTTCAGAAAACCAGTTTGGATAACTGGTTCTGAAAACCAGTTCAGTTTGGAAAACCAGTTCAGATAACTGGATTTAAAAACCAGTTCGGATAACTGGATTTAAAAACCAGTTCGGATAACTGGATTTAAAAACCAGTTCGGATAACTGTTTCTAAAAACCAGTTCGGATAACTGGATTAAAACCAGTTTGGATAACTGTTTCTGAAAACCAGTTCGGTTAACTGGATTTGAAAACCAGTTTGGATAACTGGTTTTGAAAACCAGTTTGGATAACTGGATTTGAAAAAAACCAGTCTGGAAAACCAGTTCGGATAACCGGTTCTGAAAACCAGTTCGGATAACTGGTTCTGAAAACCAGTTCAGTTCGAAAAACCAGTTCGGATAACTGGATAAAAAAACAGTTCGGATAACTGGTTCTGAAAACCAGTTCAGTTCGGAAAACCAGTTCGGATAACTGGATAAAAAACCAGTTCGGATAACTGGATAAAAAACCAGTTCGGATAACTGGTTCTGAAAACCAGTTCAGATAACTGGATTTGAAAACCAGTTCAGATAACTGGATTTGAAAACCAGTTCAGATAACTGGATTTGAAAACCAGTTCAGATAACTGGATTTGAAAACCAGTTCTGAAAACCAGTTTGGATAACTGGATCTGAAAACCAGTTTGGATAACTGGATCTGAAAACCAGTTTGGATAACTGGATCTGAAAACCAGTTTGGATAACCGGATCTGAAAACCAGTTTGGATAACTGGATTTGAAAACCAGTTTGGATAACTGGATTTGAAAACCAGTTTGGATAACTGGATTTGAAAACCAGTTTGGAAAACCAGTTCGGATAACCGGTTCTGAAAACCAGTTCAGTTCGGAAAACCAGTTCGGATAACTGGATAAAAAACCAGTTCGGATAACTGGATTAAAACCAGTTTGGATAACTGTTTCTGAAAACCAGTTCGGTTGTTAACTGGATTTGAAAACCAGTTCGGATAACTGGATTTGAAAACCAGTTTGGATAACTGTTTCTGAAAACCAGTTCGGTTGTTAACTGGATTTGAAAACCACCACTTCGGTTAACTGGATTTCCTAAGTGGATTAAAATAGTTCGGATAACTTGTTTGTAAAACCAAACTGGGTATTAAAAACAGTTCCTAGTTCAGAACTAGTTTAAAAATCAAACTGGTTGAACATTCAAATTGGATATCCATTTAAAGTTCAAACTGGATTTAAAAAGCTAGCAGGTAAGAAAATAGCTCATTTAACTGAGTTTATAAAACAAAATGTTTAAGAAAACAGGTCAGATAACTAGATTTGAAAATGACCCAGTTATAGATTATCATAGGCAGTTCAGTTAATTGGATTAAAGAACTAGATTCAAACCGACACAGTTCAGATTAGGTTCAA
Organism: Lathyrus sativus; assembly: GCA_963859935.3. NCBI lineage: Eukaryota > Viridiplantae > Streptophyta > Magnoliopsida > Fabales > Fabaceae > Lathyrus > Lathyrus sativus. Next base: position 22,231,737 of record OZ012740.1, on the reverse strand, counting down.
AAAGCCTGATGAGCTTGAAAAATTGGTTTAAAGACCATTTTTAAGACCGAACTGGTTTAAAGAAACAATCTTGTTTAAAATTTTGAACAGTTTGTATAACTGGATTCTAAGAACTGAATTTAAAAACCAGTACAATTTTAAGAACTTATTCTGAAAATCAAAAACATATCTCAGTTCAAAAATCACTGACGGCAACGATCTGAAAGAAAAATTTAAAAAAAAAAAAAAAGAATATATCCCTTAAAATCAAAAGAATTTAAAAAAAAAGCTTACAGAACGATCTCATAGAAAAAGAACGGCCTCAGGAAAAGCGTGCCTAGAAAAGAACGATCTGAAAGAAAAAGAACCTCGAAAACAAAATCGAAACAAAATCCACAAGCCTGTGATGAAGTAATACGAAACGAAATAACCAACTGAAAAAAATCTAAATCGAACGAGGGAAAAGGGAGATTGATTGGAAATCAGCAGAGCAACACTTTTACCTGTTTCGTTCTTACAATCTGCGAATGCTTGTGCTTCCGCCGTTCTCTTTTACGAGCACACTTCACTGTAATTGTTGTTCTGTTTTTAGAAGGCGAAGGAATTGATACTCCTTGTGTCTTTTAGGTGATGTTGCGCCTCTTGATCTGATGCGAGACAGTTTCTTTTTCTTTTTCTTTATATATTTCAGTTGCATTACTTCTTGGGTCTTGGGCTTAATAGCCCTTTTATGGTTCTCAAAACACCTTGTTTTTTTTTTTTGGAAATTTTACCCCATATCCCTACAATTATATTCATACTCCTACATTACATTTTTTTGGACCAAAATACCCTCGTATAAAAAGTTATAATTTTTTTTTACCGGAAGACTTTTGGTTCACATTTTTTTTCGTTTGTTTACCGGAAGACTTTTTGGAAGTCTTCCGGTTCATGTTTTTTTCGTTTTCCGGTTCATATTTTTTTTGGACTTTTTGAAAGTCTTCCGGTTCATGTTTTTTTTTTTAATTTTTTTTAATATTCAAATTACAAATATATTTATTCTATTTACTTTATTTATTCTATTTACTCTATTTTAGTTAATTAATATATTTATTCTATTTACTCTATTTATTCTGTAATTTGTTATATTTATTCTATTTATTTATTTAATAATAATTATTTTATTAATTTGATTTTTTTTATTAATTTACTATATTTATTTACTTAATAATAATTATTCTACTAATTTGGTATTGTTTTTTTTAATCAATAAAAATAAAAGTTGTTAATTAATTTATATATTGATTGTGTTCTTTAAAAAAAGAAAAATAAAAAATAAAAGTTGTTAATTAATTTTATATGTCACAATTAATAGTTCAAATCATGTGTTTCAAATGTATTTTAGCCTTCATAAATTTATCATTGAAGTAACACATTTTTTCTTCAGACATATCACATGATTTTGTCCTTTTAATAAATAAAATATATTGAGTATTTCTATGACAAGGTAAAATAAAGAAATATTTCTTTTGAAAAATTTATAACAACAAAAATATAAGAAGTAATATTTAATAACTTAAATTTTAAAAATATTAGAAGAATATATATATATATATATATATATATATATATATATATATATATATATATATATATATATATATATATATATATATATATATATATATATATATATATATATATATATATATATATATATATATATAATTAAATAAATAAAATAAATGGGTCTTCTAATTAAATTTATAAATACAGTACAGAAATATTTTTTCCTAACTTATATTCATAACTTTGAAATTCCCATCATCCTTCATTTATCTTATATCAAGTTATGCCTTTTCTTTTTAGTTTTTAATTTTCAATCTCTTTATTGACACCTACATTAAAAAAATCATTCAAATAAGTGAAAATATAGATATGACTTACAAAATTATTTAATAAAAGTTGTTAACTAATTTATATATTGATAAGAGAAAATAATTTAGTTAATAAAATTAGTATTGTTATCAACTTAGTTGAGAAAATTAGTATTGTTTTATTTTTCTTTTTTTTAAAAGTTAATTTTTTTTCTTTAAAAAACATAATCAATATATAAATTAGTTAACAATTTTTATTTTTATTGATTAAAAAAAACAATCCTAAATTAATGGAGTAATTATTATTAAGTAAATAAATATAGTAAATTAATAAAAAATCAAATTAATAAAATAATTATTATTAAATAAATAAATAGAATAAATATAACAAATTCATAATAAATAGAGTAAATAGAATAAATATATTAATTAACTAAAATAAAGTAAATAAATAAATATATTTATAATTTAAATATTAAAAAAATAAAAAATAAAAAAAAACATGAACCGGAAGATTTTCAAAAAGTCTTCCGGTAAACAAACCAAAAAAAATATGAACAAGATGAACCGGAAGACTTCCAAAAAGTCTTCCGATATAACTTTTTATACGAGGGTATTTTGGTCCAAAAATTTTTAGGGTAGGGGTATGAGTATAATTGTACGGGTATGAGATAAAATTTCCTGTTTTTTTTTTAACCGTGTATTTTTCTAGTATAGGATGATGGGCTTTATCAAAGCCCATGGGCTTTGATATATGATTCTTTGAGCTTTCCCAGATTCACACCCTTGCGACTAGCTCAGTGCGCCCCCTTTTTTCCATTGTTTTATTTGAGATTTTATTTTTGTTTGAAAAATGATTTCTAAGTTTTGATATTATTTAGTTGAGAATTTTTTTGTTTCTATTGATTTTTTCAACTCTTTTTAACTTGATAGAAATTTTATTTTTATTTAAGTTTATAAATCTTTCATGCTTTGATTTTGTGATGATTTTGATTTCCATTTTTTAATTTTTTTTGGTTGATGAATAGACCTCAAAAATTATTATTAGTCTAATTATTGATAAATAATAATTAGTCCAAGACCATTTTCTTTTTCTCCTCTCATTTTCATCTCCGTCTCGATTTTATTTTATTTTCGATCTATGAAGTCTTTCGATTCACAAATGTTAGTTTTCGAGGTTGTTACCCTCGATTAATTAACACGAGTTTGTGATTAAGACGAGATCTCACCTTTCTTTTCGTCAGTGTGACACGATTACATCGAAAAATGGTCCTTAATATCATTCTTTCATCGTGTTTTTAGCACAGATATCAATTTATGTGACCTCCTATAGTTTGACTTTCTTCATAAGTCGAGCTACAACGGTTTAGCGCTACATTTCGTCCCGATTCAATTCAATAACAAACTAACGACTAACTTTACTTTCCGTCAAACTACTTTATTTTTCAGTCGAATATTATCTTGTTCATATACTTGTTAATATTTATCTTGACTAATATTGTGAATATTATCTTGTTTATATTATTATATATCTGGTACATTATTTGTATCCTATTCATATTCATGTCATATTCATTTGTTTATCTTATTCACACATTCTTGCAAAACACCTAATAACTATCAAAACCATAAAATCCTAAATTAGTGGATTGTTGGTTGTTTGTCCAAGTGACGGATCATTGGACTTTGTCAGAAACCCTAGCTTGGAGTTTGTTCGACTTTTGATCAAAGCTTAGTTTAGGAAACTTCGCACACACACGGCTTTCTCTTGGGCTACTTGACAATGTGACCTTTTATTTCGTGCAATCTCGTGTAACTTACATGTATCCCTCTCCCATTCCGATGTACGCTTTCGTATTTCTTTAATTGTTGGTTTGTCTTTTAGGGGCACCCTTAAGGTCTAGCATAGATTAAATATTTTCAAACTAATTCTCGATTCGCTATCGATCCATTTTCAAACACCTCTGTAAGTCGAGTGCTCATACGTATTCGCCATCAACCTATTGCACACACTTTCACCGTGGATTCGTTATTGGGGGCACCCTCAGGGACTAGTAGCATTTCTCAAACCTTGACCCTTGACAAGTCTTCATGTCGGTTCCATTTTCAATCAAACCCTCGACTCATGAGTCGAGCCATTTTCAAACCATGTCCATTACACCACGTTTTGCACGTGAATATAAGTCAAATTCTTAATCTAACATCAAGCAGATTTTCACAATCAACTATCAATCAATTAACAAACTATCTAACTTATTTTCAAGGTGGAAGAGAGGGGGATCGAGCCTTTGGTATCTCTTTCTGTTGTTTGGATGCGGGTGCTCTTATCCGTGTGTGAACACTTGACGCCTCTAAAAAAATTCAACTCGACAACATTCAACTCACCTTTTTCAAACACAACTTCTTTTAAGATGAAAAAGAGAGAGAGTCCAACCTTTGACTCGCTTTCCCGATTACTTAGGACCGAGGAGCCTTTCTTAAGCTTCAAGTAATTGTCATCCTAACAAACTTCAAAACTTTCAAACCTCATTATTTTCGTGGTCGTCTCCATGAACTACGACTGCTCTAATTCTTCATTCATTCTTGAATATAAGATACGTAGGCACAAGGTTGCGATGATCTTGGCGAGCTACCTTCCCTCCATTTCCCGTTCCTCTATCCTTTCCCGTAGTCAAACTACAAGAGCTCTGATTTCTCATTCTCGTCCGAATGAGCATGCATACGTAGGCATAAAGGCCCCAATCCTTTCCGAGCTCCCTTATCCATTAACCATCCCTTTCCCCTGGCATCTTTATCTTACCACATCTTTATCCATTTACCGTATTATTTTTCATTTATTTATGAGAAGAAAATAACTAAGCTTAGCTAACGTTCATCACAATTCGAATTAAGAGGTTCTCGTTGAATACAACGGACGCGAGGGGTGCTAATACCTTCCATTCGCATAACCGACTCCCGAACCCAGAACATCAGGTTGCGACGGTCGTGTTCCTTCCGTTTTGTAAGGGTTTTCTCGATATTTTCTCTTCCCGTTTACTCGGGATGAATAAAGTTTGGTGGAGACTCTGTCGAACCGCATTTCCGTGCCTTTAGCGCGAAGGTCGTGTTTCCGAATTATCTCTACGAGATTTTTCGAGGTGTGGCAATATGTTATTTCTCAGTTGGTTGGAAACTCTTTCAAAGGGTCATCATCAAATGACATTAGTGATTCCAAGTTCTGGAAAAAAATTCAATTTCCATTAGTCATTCTAATCCCAGGAATTATTTGGATGGAGCGTCTGACAGAGTTTCGATTAAAGCGGCTTATGGGGATATTTAGAGATCATATGGGGAAGTTTCTCTTGTAACTTAGGTTGTATTAACCCTCTTTTTGCTAAGCTTATGGGAGATATTTGGGCAATAGAACATGCATATGCTAATGGTTGGACAAATATTTGGTTAGAATCAGACTCAAGTTTAGTGGTGTTGGCATTTAGTAAACCATCTGTTGTGCCTTAGAAAATTAGGAATAGATGGGACGACTATATGGTTATTCTAGCTACCGGGACTCATAGTCTGTGAACTTCTTACTCAAATAGTATATGGCGTGCTCTTTTCTACCAATTTCATCTTGTTGTTCAAGTACACAAACCATGGACTCTTCCAACACTATTAAATACATGATCAAACGTCTTCCTTCAACGAGAGGAGATAATATTGGAGGTTCAAGAAGATACTCTTTAATGCTATCAAAAGCTTTATGACAATCTTCTGTCCAAACACAACCTTAGTCTTTATGAAGAAGCTTAAAGATTGGCCCACAAGTGGCAGTCATGTGAGATATAAATCTGAAAATGTAATTCAAATGCCCAAGGAATCCTTTGAATTAATTTTCTGTCTTGGGTGTAGGCATCTCTTGAATAGCTCTGACTTTATCAGGATTTACCTCAATACATTTTTTGCTGATAATGAAACACAAAAGCTTCCTTAAACAGACATAGAAAGTACATTTGTTAGGATTCAAGCGGAGTTTAAACTTTCTCAAATGCTGAGACAACTTCAACGACTACTTAACATGATCTCCTTTAGTCTTCGACTTAGAAATTATATCATCAATATAGACTTCTATCTCTTTGTGCATCATATCATGGAAAAGAGTAGGCATGGCTCTCTAGTATGTTGCACTAGCATTCTTCAAATGGAAAGGCATCACTCTATAACATAATATTCCCTAGGGTGTAATAAAATTATTCTTTTCCATATCCTCGAGTGCCATCTTAATCTGATTATAACCATAAAAACTATCCATAAAGGATAAGATATTGAATTTAGTTGTATTATCTACCAACATATCAATGTGTGGTAAGAGAAAACCATCTTTTGGGCTAGCTTTATTCAAATATCTGTAATCAACACATATCCTGATTTTACCATATTTCTTTGTAACAGGCACAATATTGGCCATCCATTGAGGATATTTAGAGGTAACAAGGAAACTTGTATCAATATTCTTTTAAACCTCCTCTTTGATTTTGACAGCCATATCAGGGTGAGTTCTTCTCAACTTCTACTTGACTGGCATACATTCTGGTTTTAAAGGTAACATATGCTCCACAATATCTGTCTCAAGGCCTGGTATATCCTGATAAGACAAAGAAAACACATCCATATATTTTGTAATAAGCTCTATCATCCTCTTTTTAACATCTGGACTAAGCAGTGCCCAATCTTGACCTCTTTCTTGTCTTCTTTAGAACCCAAGTTAATCACTTCTACCAGCTCTTTATAAGGTTGAATGATCTTCTCCTCATGCTCAACCAACCGAGAAATCTCATCAGGAATTTCTTTAATACTCTCTTCTTCCACTTCAAACACATGGAATTCAAAGTTGGAAGAGGGCATAAGGTCATTGTTTTCAATGAGTTTATCATGAATCAATCTGCACAATGATTTATGCTTGATTTTAGAAAAACAGATAAATGCGCAAGGATTATGCATATATTGAAATTATTTTATTGTCTTTTTGTTTTTTAGGTTACCATTTTCCGGAAAAAGCAAAAAGTAAAAAAAAAAACACATATGGATAAACAAAATAACATTTTATTAGTGATCTTAAAATCCGAAACAAAGCCCACACATAGTCACTTTCACCTTGGGCATAGTGAAAGGGTTTTTTAAACAACGAAAAACAAATACTTTGAAATGTGCATAACAAAAGGAACATCATCAGTAGTCCAGTTCTTGAAAATCTCTCTATGTGTCACGAAGTCTGGAAAATCTTGATTTGGATCATCTTTATAAATGGCATCAACTTTTGTAAAAGTTTGATGGATGAAGCCTCCACTATATAAAGTCTCTTGAATAGTGCGAATAACAACCTCTTACTTAACAACTTTTGCAGATCTGGGAGAAAACCTGAGATCAACATGGTACTTATTTTCAAGAAGATTCATAACTTGTCCCTAACCAACAACTGGATCATACTGAACCACTTGTTGTGCATCCTTTAAGGAAGAGATGGACGCCCTATTCTTCTTAACAACATTATCAATAATAGAAAGAGCTTGGAACAGAGTTTTATCGCAACTTCGAAAAACACCCGGCAAAAAAACAGAAGAGTCGCCACCAAACGTTATTTATCCCAACGAAAGGAAAGGAAACAATCGAAGAAAGCCTCAAAGAAGAGATAAGGAATGATCATTGCAACCAAATTCGGAGTTTGGGAGTCGGTTATGGAAGAGGAAGGTATTAGAACCCCCTCGCATCTGTTGTACTCAACGGGATCTACGTTTGTTGTTCTAATCAAAGGGTGTATTTATCTAAAGCCTACTGCTAAATAGAAACGAGAACGAAAAAAAATGAGACTCAATAGGACTTCGACATCCTAGGCCTATGTATTCCCTCGTGCAATGGGAAAGTCAGAGTCATATAGTTCGGCGAACTACAGGTGGATGGGGGAAGGTTGCTCTCCAAGACATCTTCGTCTTGAGCCTACGTATCCTCATCTGGTATGAGAAATCAGAGAGTCTGTAGTTCGTGGTTACGACCACAAATTTGTTAAGTGATTTTTATGAGCAACGTTAAGTTTGTGTTCCAGCAGTTAGGGTCAATGCCTGTTTGCGGTAGAACGGAAATAACATGCTCTTTTCTGAAAATGATTTTGATAAATAATCCTGAAGGATGAAAATGATTTGAGTTTGCTTGTGAGTTTTAGAGAAGTGAATTGATTTGATTTGAGATTCACATTGCACTACAGTCTATGATATAGGAGTGAATGTATCGTATGATCGCCCCTAGACGGGACGTACGCTAAACACTCTAGAAGAAGCAATGAGAGACCCCTCACTCATCATTTCCTATATACTTAAGACTCTTGACACACAATGTTCATCGTATTTATTAAGTGTTTTAATGTTGTTTTGAGATGAGAAGAGAGAGGACTTAGAGGTTGAAAAAAAACAACTAAGGGAAACTGATTCCTAATGTTGTCATGCACAATGGTCCTGACGTTGGGATGAAGAAGGAATTCTACTTAATGTTATCATGCAAGAAAATAGACCTAAGGTTAAGGTTTAAAAGGGACTATCCTAGTTATTATCATGCAAAGGATTGAAAGCATAATGTCTCTTCTACCCCTAACTTAACCAAAAATTAAGTTGAGCTAGGAATCCTAACATGAACAAACACAAGTAAACATTATACTAATCAATCACCAACAACAAAAGAAAACTCAAAACTCAAAAAAGAAAAAATAGAGATGAAGATTAAAAAAGTGTTAAAGCAACACAAGATGAGAAGAACTCAACATCAATGCACAAGTGTCACACCAATATTAGAGCATGTTTATCAAATGAATCGAGACATCAAAGATGGATAAAACACACAATCAATCACATATTCTTGAAGCATCACATCATCATGAGCAAAGTGTTCATACTTTCAAATTCAAAAGAAAAGATGAAGACAATGAAGGAAGTGCACAAGCAAACATTTTTTAGAACCACAATTGAAGACCATGAGGCAACATACCAAATCAAAATGAGTTCAACAAGATGAAAAGAAATTTAGGGCAGTAGCAATATCATACTAAGATCAATTAAATTCAAAGAGGAAATGAAAGACACCACAGCATCCAATATAAACCACAACAAAGACTATGGATTCATAACAACAAGTCCTATATGGTTAAAACAATTGAAACTAGGTCAAGAAAATAAGATGGGCAGTAACATGATCATGAATATCACCTCAAATATCAACTCATGGGTCTCAAGAAGAATCATCAAGGATCAACTTCAAAGCATGCACAAGGAAACACTCAAATCATCCATACAAGAAAACATGTGAATAAAGAAGTTGTAAATGATCATACAATGGACACATAACATTAGGATCAAAACCTTAAACAAGTCATTTGAATCACACAAGAATCATGAACCATAATAAAAATCCATTCAAGAAACAAGTCTTAAATCTATGTCAAGAATTAAGCAAGTTCATGTTCAAACAACATCACATTGAAAAATCAAATTGAAGAACTTAGATGATCATAAAAAAATGAAACCAAAGCTCAAACTCATGCTAAGACAATCAAGAACAAGTATGGAAAATATCTCAACAATAATTGCATGAATACACCATCAAAAGAAATCCAGAAGTTCAAACACATTATTAATCGAGCATGAGTCGAGGACTAAATAAAACCATATTAAAAACAACCAAGAGATAATCACCAAGGCATAAAAAGATTGGTGATTAATCAAGCAAGCAAGCATAAGGCATAAAAAGATCAAACCCTAATTAAAGGGTAACCATGTCAAACCACTTATCAAATAAATTCAAAATAAAATAAAAAATAAATGGAAAAACAAAATAAAAATATCCAAACATATCCCAAGACATAAATTAATTAGAAAAGTATTTTTGAGAATTTTAAAAATGGTTTTATCAATTAAAAATAAAATAGAAGTAAAAAAATAAAATAAAAAAGGAGAAATATAAAGAAGGGAGATGTGCTAGCAAAATCAGAATACAAAGGAACCAATACACATGCGTCTGGGACTGAAAATGGGGAGGTGTGAATATTAAAATGCCAGACCCAAAAACCAAACCAAATACTAATCAACCAAATAAAGAAATGAAAATAACAAGGTACAAAAAAAATACGTGACATGGTATCAATCGGTCACCCAAAACTTAAGTCATAAAAGGATAAAAAAAAAGAAACTATCCTCTCCCATCCTGACACGTCATTGTCTTCTTCATGAAACCTTAAGCAAAACGCAACAAACCCTAGCGTGCGTACAAAATAGTGGTTTTCTACTTACTTCATCAATCATTTTCACCATTAAAACATCATCAAATCGAGCCAAATAAGATACTAAACTAAAGCCCTAAATGAGTAGAACAACACTGCACCCTTAGTTTTTCAAAATACAAATTCAAACACAGGAATAAATGGATGTAAAGTCACTGAATCAAAAATGAACATAAATATTCAAAAATGCCAACAAGCTCAGATTCAAAGATTCATGGTATGCCATCATTCCAAGACTTTCAAATGCAATGCATGCGCAATATTATATCCTCCTACATCATTTAAATCTAAGCATGAGAGAAAAAGAGCTTGGATAAGATCTTACCAAGTGTAGAAACATCCACTGCTTCTTCACTTCCAGAGCTTAAAAAACCTAACAAACTTTATCTTCACACATCATTGGTGAAGAAAAGAGTAAGAAAACGAAGCTTCCTTGGAAGAAAAATGGAGATTCGAAGATGTCTTAGAGAATGACTTTGAGATAAGAAAAGAATTTCCATATCCGGTTTCTTTGCAAACGAATCCTCCTTAGCTTGTTTTAGGGTTTGTAAAGCTTATATATAGTGAGTAGATATGCTTAAGTCCAACCCAAATGAGAAAAAAATGTTTGAAAGTTTTTTTACTAAACGTGAGGTGAAGAAAAGGGTGGTACGAATTAGCACATATGATCATTATTATGGTTTTCTGAATGATCTAAAAGCATGATGAGGGGTGGAGACATGGCATGTGAAAGAGAAAGGTGGCAGGTTTGTACAATTTCACTTATTTCCAACTTTTACAAAAAGGAAAGAAAATACTGCATGGGGTGTATGGTGACCAAGGTACATGTTTAGCTTAATTAGGCCAGGTTCTTTGGCAAGAAAGGTGAGTTTTTGGTGCATGTGATTAGTGTATAATGGTCATGCTACAAAAAAGCTCATAATGTGCCACAAAAATGCCCACCATTTCTAACGGGCATAACTTGATGAATTCAACATCAACTCATGCAATCTTAAGCTCAAAGTTAACTAGGGAGAACATAGAATAAAACTCATGTTGGAATGGTATTAAGATAAAGCTTGAGTTCTTGTGAAATTTCACTTGAAGTCTTGTACTCAAAATTAGTTCATGATACTTAGTGAAAATCCACTAAGTTACCAATTTAGCAACTTGAATATCCTATCTTTGGAGCATCACAACTTGAGCTACATTAGACCAAATGAGGAGTTATAGCTATGATTATAAGGCTTGAAAAATTCTTTGAAAATTTGATGTTTGATGAAAATTAAATAGGAGCTTGGATCATGAAGAAAAATGCCTTAGAAGTTGGCTTCAAAATATGTCTTGAAACTTACTAAGTTTGGCATCTTTGAAACCCTATCTTGAGGACATCATAACTTGAGTTCTACACATCCAATGAATGTGTTATTGTACTCAAAATAAAGCTTGAAGGATAAAAAATAACTTTCATGTTGGATGAAATTTTATTTGAAGCTTATATCACTATGAAAAATGGGCTTGAAAACATGCTCCTTAAGCTGAATTTCCACACTTAGAAAAAAATTCTAAGTGTTGAAACTTAGATTTCTCCTTTTTCCCCATTTTAACTCTCCATAACTCCTAATCCATGAATCTTTTGGACTTTCTTTATTCTATAAACTTATAGTTCATGATGTCCTATTCAATTTGATAGCAAGTGTGCTCTATTTGGATCAAGGATGAAAAAGTTATGACTGATACAAAATGGCTTGAAATTAGGATTTTCCACACTTAGAAAAATTCCACAAAAACCTTAATTTGTCAATTCTCTTGATTTTATGTTTTTTCTTTATTGTTCTTGATCCAATCTAAAAATAACACTCAATATGATATGGAATGACCATGATTAACCACAAAATTCAGAGACTTTGACTTTGTGAAGCCACAATTGACTTTCTTAACTAGATGAAACCCTAATCCTTCTTCCACTGACTGAGGCTCATGTGATGGCTTGTGAAGAACAATGAGACATGTAAGGAACCTTTGGGATGTGTATTGATCCATATAACACTAACTTGCTCAAAGAGATATCCACAAGTGTTCTTTTATCAAAACCCATACGATTGAGAACAAACGCTTGCCTTAACCAAAGAAGATACCTTGATCTCATGCTTAGAACCAATGATATGCATAAATAATAATGAAAATGATATGAAACATAAGACAAAAAGGTTTTAAAAAATGAGACAAATTTTAGGGTGTTACAGCTGCCTATATTCAATCAACTTGGACCTGAAGGAATGATAGCAACGACTTTCAGACATTCAAGGTACACGGAGATTGAATACCAAAAGAACCCAGAAATTTGCAACCTGTAGGGATATACTTGAATGAAGTGATTGCCAGTCAAAAATGAATTTAAAGAAAATACCACTCGAAAGTGGACTTAAGAAGAATATCGTTTGAAGACAGGCTCACATCAACATCAGAACGATTTGCCGACCGAAGGCAGACTAACAACCAAAGATATACTTAAAAAGAATGTCGGCCGAAGGCAGACTAACATTAAAAGTATGCAACTTGAACATAGATTCTAACAAGGAATGCCGACCGAAGGCGGACTCATATCAAACAAAGGTTTCACCGATTGCAAGCGGATTCACAACCAAAAGATACAAAAGGAAAGCTGATCGAAGGTGGGCTCATGACCCAACAAAGGTTTTACTGACCGTATGCAGATTCACAACCAAAAGATACAAAAGAAAAGTCAACCGAAGACGGGCTCATGACACAACAAAGTTTTACCGGTTCATAACCAAAAGATACAAAAGGAAATTCGACCGAAGGCGGACTCACGACCCAACAAAGGTTTACCGGTCGAAGGCAAATTCACAACCAAATGATAATAAATGAATGCCAACCACAGGCGGGCTCATATCATCACAAGAAAATGAATGTCGGCCACAAGTAGACTCACGACTCAAAAAAGGTTTACCGGTCGAAGGCGGGTTCACAACAAAAGAATAACAAATGAATGTTGACTATAGGTAGACTCATATCCTCGCAAGAAAAGGAATGTCGGCCACATGTGGACTCACGACCCAACAAAGGTTTACCGGCCGAAGGCGGGTTCACAAACAAAGGATAACAAATGAATTCCGACCACAGGCGGACTTATATCATTGCAAGAAAAGGAATGACAGCCGCAGGTGGACTCACGACCAAAGATGTCAAAAGGAAAGACGACCGTAGGCAGACTCACATCAACATAGATCAGAAGATGACTCCGTTGGGGAATAGAGAGGCCTAAACGGACGATATGTAAGGGAGCATAAGTAAAATGAACGAATTTATCGGCGGCATCATTGGGGATAAAGTAAGATAAAATCTCCTAAGTTATACTATTTTCTGTTGGTAAAACGTCTGGCAAAGATGATATAAAACCTAACTTATGTTTCGAATGCATATGTTTGAAAATAGCATAATGCTCCATAGGAAATGGTAATACTACGCAATTTTGAGGATGCAATGCAAAGGTGCCTATGCAAGAGACAGTCTACTGGGAGAAGTGCTGAGAAAACCCGGAAATAGACTCTGCTGAGGAAGACAAACTGAACCGTCTTCTTGATTACATCATCTGTTGGAGAAAGAACCTATCGCACCCTAAATTTTGACCATAAGATCCCACCTCTTTGTGCATCATCTCGCATAACATTTAGGCCACATTTCTTATATGTGTGTTTATCATGACTAACAAGTCTTGTACAGGAACAACTATTTCAAGTGATGATGATACTCACTTTCTCAGTCAGATACTTTAAAAACGCGATCAACGAATCTGATCCAGAGACCCCGGGATTCCTTAAAGGATTGAATCTTTCTCAGGAGAGAATTAGGTCAAGGGTGGTTATGGTTTTCGTGGCAAGAGATATCACAAGCTACATCTTTTTGGTTTATATATCGGGTTCATCATCATATAAGTCTTTGGTTAGGCGAGTAAGAAAGTTCATAAGTTTGAAGTGGCAAAGTTGGATAAGAATCTTGAACCAAGTTTTCGCTAAGTTCTAAAAGTGACATTCAAGATTCATGATCTTTAAGACTCATCATTAATTTCATCAAGAGTTTAATATGAAATTCATGCTTCAATGTTCAAATTCATAATTCTTTCACAAGTTGGTTGTTCGTTAATTCAAAACTTATTCAAAGAGATCCCATGCCAATTAACAATTTAATACAAATATCCTTATAAGCGCAATTTCTTTTACAAGCTGGATTTGTGAGTTCATTATAAAGAAGTTCAACTAGAAGATTCATATTTTTACACAAGGATTTCAAGACCACAAAGCAAGTTATTTTGTTAAGAACAAAACTCGAGGATTTTTTTATAATTCTTTCACAAGACTGTATGCTAGAACCGATTTTGAAATTAATTCAAGCATCAATTCAATTCACTCAAAATTTACAAGCTGAGTCACAAGCTTTCATATCATTACATAAATCCCAAAATCTCAATACAATTTCAAGAGAATTAGCAAAGTTATGATTACAAGCAATGGTGTGATTACAGTACTTTCCATTTTACAAAAGATCATGAACTAAGAAGGAGGTTTACCTAAATCACAACCTTGAGTACAAGCCAAATTCTATGATCACCTTTTTAAGTTCATCATGAAAATCCAAGTTCACATTACAATTTCAAGATTTAGAACCCACAAGGAGTTCACCTCTACAAATTCCTTTTAAAAGTACAAGACGGTTCAATTAAATGCATTACAATTCGAGCTTCCAGTGAGTGGGAGCAAATCACCAAAATGCAATACTCAACCATCATATATCATGATAAGCTTATTACTAAAAGGCCTTCAAGTACAAGCATTTTGGCTCTCTACTAGATCTTTCAAGACAACTTCGTTTTGACAACTCGGGTGGCCATGACATATACCTCCCACGTAATGGAAGAATGCAGAAGAACCCAGTTTTGTTGCTTAAAGCTTACAGTTCAATCTCGAGAAGAAAATTCAAAAAGGGTGTTGATGCTGATCGTGAATCCAAGTCGTCACTTCTTAAAACACAACTTTGAAACCACCAAGAATTAGTTCGCACTAACCGTTGCCATTAGCTAAGCCCGAACCCTTGTGCTGATACCACCTGAAAACATGGAGAAATAAGCAAAATATAAATGGTTAGCACGAAGACAGAAGTTAGCGGCAGTTTTGTGATCATGATAGGAAAAACCATGTTTAATCATATCAGCTCATAAGAGAGAAATGTTGGCATTACCTACTGTAAAGAGCTTTTAGTTCTAAAAAGTTGTTGGAGCTAAGGCATGAGGCTTCGGGATTGCCGTCGTCATTGACATTTATCACTAAATTAAGGAGAATAGAAAGCCTTACTAACTCCTAGCATAATCTCATAATCAATAGCTAGTGCACAGTCATCGAGTATACGATTTTAGTAAGAAGTGAAAAATGGCTATCTTGTTCCAACACGGTTCTGACATGTTCCAATTCAAATCATTACCATCATTTACAATTTCCTAACATGCCTCGTACGTAAATCATTTTGAAAGGAAAGTTTTTAAGTCTTGCAAACTTGTTCCTACGAAAATGGAAAGGTCTTCATTATCCATCAAAACAAATTACAGAAGTTGATTTTCCAGATTAGGATATAAAAGACAATAAGGGGAGCACGCCAGAGAGAGGTAGGCATTAGTCCGAGAAAAACGGAAAACAGGACAGAATATCCATACCGCAAACACATAGCAGTATGCATAGTTTTTTAAATCATCAAAAGCACCTCAAATTCTGGAAAACATTTCTGAATACACTTAATTTGAGGCGAACACCAACGGAATACGCAATTCCGCCAACAACTCCCGACGACATTTGAAACTCCAGACGTCACGACTTAGAACGACAATAGCAGCGGCAAAGAAACGAAATTCAGGTCGCACATGATTCTTCTTTCTGGTAAGTCTTTGTTTTCATCCCTTTCCGTTTCTAGATTTCTTTTGCAGAATAAGGTCGAGGTTGGAGCAAGGTCGAGAATTGTTGCGGGTCTGGAGATTTCGTGTGGAAGCGGAGGAGAAGGTGATGTGAAGCCGTGGAGAAGAAGGTGATGCGAAGCCGGTGAAGAAGAGGGTTTATGAGTGAGAAATACAGGTACTCATGTGTCAGCTTCTGTCTTATCCATTTTGAAACCGGGCTAGGTGGGTCGGGTGAGGCGGATCGGAGCACCAGCCCAGACGTTATTTTTTTTTGTTTGATTTATTTACAATGTTCTTTTCTCTCCTTGGGCTTTCGAAGTGAGCCCTCTTTTCATTTTTTCACACCCCTCTTATTCTAACTTCCCCCTTTTTTTAGTGTTTTGGATTTATTAATTTCCAATTCAATTATTAATTTTTGTGATTTAAATTTGTTAACTTCAAAATTCAATTAATTTTCTTGATTTTGGTTTATTAATTTCAAATTCAATTATAGTTGTTGTGTTTTTAGATTGGTAATTTTAAATAATCGTGGTGATGTGAATTGGTAATTTCAATTGAATTGCGACTTTAAATTGTGGACTATACTTTCAAACATGATTAATTCGTGACCCGATTTGTTGACTTCAATTTCAACCACGCCGCCAAAATCATGGTTTAATATCGTTATATTTTACTAAGTCAGTATTTAATTCTCGATTTAGGCTTGAAATCATCTTCTTGTTTTTTTAGAATTTCAAGATACGATCTTTCTTTTTTTTACTCGTAAGTTTATGTTTAGCTTAATGTATCTTGGCATGGCCCCTTTATCCCATTTGGTCTTTCATATATCTACATCCAAGGGAAGAATTGTATATGAATTTATAATTTGTATACACTGCATTATCATTTGCACCATTTCACCCTCACTTGATCCTTGACTTTTTAAGTCGATCAGCTTAGGAGTTATCCTCTTATACCTTAGGATAAGCTAGACTCCTTTGAGATCATTACAACTTATACAAACTTAATAAAATTCAATCTTATTCTCCCCACAAGAGAATTATACGTGATTCATCTATGTAGTCGAGATGTAATTCTCCTACCCTATAATGCAATTGAGAGATGTAGAATCTTTTCCGCTTGAGAGAGGTATGTGGCATAATCGTCGATCAAATCCGAGTTTTGAGACCTTCTCTCAATGCGACACAAAGACCGTCTTCTAAAAGTTATGGCAGTTAAGTCGAGTATTCTCCTTAAGATGACGACTCGTCTCTTCTCCTAGAATCAATCAACAAACCTTCTCCCCCTAGAACCTTAACTACAGTCAAGAAGTTCCTCAATCTCTCATAGGGGAACTACGAATACTCCGATTCCACTCTCGTCAAGATACGTAAGCACAATATGCAATTTCTTGGCGAGTATACTTAGGACTAACCCCTTAGGTCTTCTTTTCAATCCTTTAACGTATAAATAACATATAGAAATGGCGACTTCACTGGGGAAAGATTATTGAGGGTTCCCCCTAACTTGTTTATTTGTGTTATAGTTGTATATCTATATGTTTATATATTTGTTTATACTTTGGGTTAATATCCTTGTGTGGTGAGGAATGTCCTACACCCGGACTTGAGTGTACTTATGATAGGGAGAACAATCTCCTGAACTCCTGCTGGGGGAGAGTGATTAAGAATTTGACCATGCTCTGCTGAGGATGATACCTCAATACTAAGGGAGAAACTCTATTGCGGAGATAAATCACGCCATCCTGCAAACACATAACAAACAGTGGAGTGTTCTAAACGCGAAATGGCCACCTCGGCTACCATCCATGATACTCATGATTCAAGCAATTTTCATTATTTTTAATATGCTCTACAAAGCTTAATGTTTTAACATGCAATGTTTATCAAAATATCAAACGTTTTGCAAATAAAAAAGTAAAAGTAAAAATAGAAAGGAAAAACTTTATGAGCGAAATGAAATTTTATTAATTGAATTCGCCTGTAAATAGGCATTCACAATTTGGAAGAAATTCTTGAAAAGAGATAATCGCATAAAAGTGAAAAGAAGATACACATATCAGCAATGTGGGAACAAATATCCATCATGCTTCAATTCAGTTATGACCTATATGTCTTTGACGCTTTCATATGTTTTGCCTTCTGAAAAGACTGACTAAACTGATTCCCTTCCTTTGAAATTTCCATGTATTGAAAAATGTTCATAGATCCAATGCAGACCGCAACCTCTCACTTTCAAATCCCTAACTTTTTCTTGGATCGCTCTTTTGGGTTTTCAATCCATCGGGATACCCATTTTTGCCAAAGTTTCCTTTCTAGGTTTTCAACTCTGTGGGTTTATTCTTTTGGTTTTTTTATCCCTAAGTTTTTTTTCCTGAACCTTTTCTTTTTGTGGTTCGCTGGGATGCCCCTTTTTGTCTGGACTTTTACTTTTGTGGTCCAACAGGTTTATTTTATACGTAGTATGTTTTTAATAAGTCTGCATTCATAAGAGATGTAAAACCTTCTCCATCCATAGTTGACAGTAACAAGGCTCCACCAGAGAAAACCTTTCTTACAGTATATGGACCTTCATAGTTTGTAGTCCCCTTGCCCTTGTGATCTGGCTGATGAGGAAGGATCCTTTTCAAAACGAAATCACCTATTTGGAAACACCGAGGATGCACCTTTTGATCAAAGCTTTTTTCATCCTGCTTTGGTACAACTGGCCATGTGCAATGGCTGCTAATATTTTCTCTTCGATAAGGTTCAACTGATCCAGCCTGGATCGTACCCATTTAGCCTCATCTAGTTTCACATCTGCCAAAATTCTCAAAGAGGGGATCTCAACTTCTAATGATAGGACTGCTTCCATACCATACACCAGTGAGAAATGAGTTGCCCCTGTTGATGTACGTGCCGAAGTACGATAACCGTGTAAAGCAAAGGGAAACATCTCATGCCAATATTTGTATGTTACATCCATTTTTTGCACAATCTTCTTGATATTCTTATTTGCCGCCTGTTAGCTCTCATTTTTCGATGCTAGTCAAATTCAGAAATATCTTAAGTCAAAATGTCAATTTAAAACATGTGAATGTTTTGACACAATTATGAAGAAATCAAAGTCGAAGAAAGGTGGACAAAAGTTCTAAAAATGCTAAGTGTTGGAGAATGCTCAACAAGGATCATGCTGAAGAGAACGCAAGGCAGTTACCACCAAAGTTGGAGGGAATTCTTAAACATTCAAGTTTCAAACCAAGAGTGGACGAACGTGGGAGCGGTTGAGGTCGTGTAAAAGCACCAAAAGGGACATGTTGTGAAGCTGTAACCGTCATCTAGTAGTTACTTTCTAGCACTATAAATAGGTGTTATTTTTATAGAATAAGGGTGTCCATTCATTTTTTACTAGTCACTCCAAACAACTAAAAGTACCCGCGTGTAGAGAAACGAGTTAGCGAGAATGTACATGATACAACACCAACCCCTTTCCATTAATGCAATTTACTTATCTTTTCCATTTACTTGTTGCCTTTTAACCTTCAGCTTTTACATTTAAACTGTTTTACAAGCTTTTCTGCAACTTTAAAATTCCCTTTACATTCCATGCAATTTAACTTTTCTGCATCTTTACTTTCAAGGATTTCCTAGTCGAACGCGAAGTTCAAATTAGAGTATTTTATACATTTATTTTCAAAGAAATTTACTTTCTTGCACATTTATTTCAATGTCATTTAATTTATGAAGATTCTATAGTCGAACGTGGAGTTCAAATTATAATCTTTTTGCCTTTACATTATTGCAGTTATTTTCAAAGCCATTTACATTCTTGCACTTTACTTTCGACATTTATCTTCAAAGCCTTTACATTTATGCACTTTTACATTCTTGCCTTTAAATCTTAGACACATTACATGATTTCTTTTACTTATTGCTTTTAATCTTCAAGTCACCTTACTTTCCAAAAGATTTCATAGTCGAACGCAGAGTTCAGCTTAGGGTATTTTTTTGCATACTTAGAACATGTTCTAGGATTTAGTATGGTCCATCCTGCAAGTTACTCAATTTTACCCTAAATTGACAGACTAGCAGTTGTTTACTAAAATTCATAGTAAACAAATTGGCACACCTGGTAGGACCCAGTGCTAAGCATTTCAAGGTTTACATTAATCTTTTGGGCAAATACTTCATTGTATGTTATTAAGGAGTGGAAAGTTAGCCACAACACACGAGTAAGTGCCAAAAAGAAGATATATCAAAAGAATGGCAACAAGTGTTGTTGTAGTGAGAATAGGATATCAAATTATTAATTAATTTGAATCGCATCTTTAGTTCACAACCAGTCTTTAATTTATCCGAAGGAAAAGTCAAAGAAAGGAAAAACCTAATTTTTACATCGTAAACACAATGCGGGGAGAGATCTAGGTAAGGGGTTGGTTAAGCTTAGGGAAGGTATTAGCACCCTAAACTTCTGTAGTACTCTACATGAACCTTTTGTTTAAGTTTACTATTTTGCTTAATTATCTGCTTGAGGGTATATTGCTAAGGGTTAGAAAGTGACAGAAAGACCTAAGGGTTAGTCCTAAGTTTACTCGCCAAGATTCGCATCTTGTGCCTATGTATTCGAGGTAGGGGATGGAATCAGAGTAATCATAGTTCCTCTTGAAAGGGAGATTAGAAACTTCTTGACTGTGGTCAAGGTTTCAATGGGGAGTAAGCATTCTTAAGGAAGTGCTTACGTGGAGTGCGGCGACTCCAATTTCTACGTTGTAAAGAGTCGAATTAAAAAGGGTAAAACTAGGTATTCCACGGTAGGAAACCTAAAACAGAGTGCGGCGACTCCTTAACCTAATGCTAGGGTAAAGGGTATTTTCGCCCACGGCGGGACACCTAGTCAATTAGGGTTTTGAAATGGTCAAAGGTTAGGGTTATTGACTCGGCGGTCAAATGACTAGACCTAATCCTTCAGAAGGACATTGGCGGTAAATTATTACATGGCAGAATTTGAAATACAGTGAAAATATGAAAGCAGTAAAGAAATGCAAAGCGACGATCACTCGCATAAATTACAATCATGAAAAATGCAAAATAACGACAACATATAAAGCGACGATATTCTTGCATAATTACAACCGAAAAAATACAAATGTAAATGTTGCGGTGAAAAATGGATATCAAGCTATTGAATTAACTTGAATCTTAATTCTTTTAAAACCGAACTTTAATTTATCCAAAGGAAAGGTCTAAAGAAAGAAAAACCCTTTTCACGATGTAACCACAACGCTGAGTGATTCGGGGATCGGGGGTTGGTTATACCTAGGGAAGGTGTTAGCACCCTAAGCATCTGTAGTACTCTACAGGAACCTTTTGTTTATTTATGCTAAGTTTGTTAAATGTTTGCTATGGATTTGTTAAGGATTGGGAAAAAAATGTGTAGGTTAAAACCTAAAGATATATACACTAAGTTTGCTCGCAAAGACATCGCGTCATCTGCCTACGTATCCTAACTAGGATAGAATCAGAGCAATCGTAGTTCACCTCACCAAGTTTGAAGAACACCTGATTATGATCAAGGTTCAGAGGGTAACAAGCATAACAATGCTTGTGTAGAGTTTAAGGAAACTCTCTAGATCTAAGTTGAACACTCAAGAAAGGGGAGTAAGTAACCATGACGATGATTCTTACATAGAGTTAACAAACTCTATCCTAAGTTCTAGTTGAACGAGCACTCCTAACAAGGGCGGGCTTTGTGGACTTAAGAAAAGTCTTAAGGACAAGTTCCACTTAACTAAGGTTTAAGGTGACTTAACAAAGTCAAAAGAAAGGTTACGGGCTATCCATGACACAAGGGTCAATAGAAAGACTTTTCCTTTGGAAGGAGAGAGAGGAGGCGACTTGGACGAGAACTAACGAGTTCCATCACTTGGGGAAAAGGAATTACTTAACACAATAATAAACATGATGAAGATAAAAGCATGGTGACAACCATATGAAGCAAGTATGTTAAAGGTAAAGGTAAATGTGACAACATCATACCAACAAAATATGCACTGATGGCAATCAAGCAAACAAGTAAGCAAGAAATGTGACGACAATTCAAGCTTAAAATAGTTTTCTCAGAGGAAACACATAAGTTCATGGTAACAATCTAAAGAAAATAATCCTATCATGTTAACTGACATAAAGGAAAATAAACATCAACAAATTTCACAAGATAAACAGGCATGGTATAAAAGGAAGATCATCAAGACGTAAGGTAACGACCTCAAAAAGTAAACAACTTCCAAGTAGTCAAGAGGCAATGAAATTATGAACAACATGAAATTTTAATTCATTAAATGAAAGTAGACATTAAAAGGAAAACATCATAAAAGGAATGAATGAAAAATAATAAAAAATGAATAAGTTATAAAATTTTGAAGTTTGATGAAAATAATGCACAAAATAAACAATTAGTAAAAAAACAAATGGGCAGGGTGGGGTTTGAACCCAGGCCCTTTGGCAAGCAAACATCAACAAAGAACCACTAGGCCACCACGTGCGCGTGTGATAAAGAGAGAAAGAGAAAGGAGAAAATGTTTGAAACAAGAAAAATGAGAAAAATAGCCAAAAGGGTTGATCCTCCTCAGGGATCGAACCCAGGCTAGCAAGGTGAAAGGCGCGCACGAGAGTAAGGTTTCTACCACTGGGGTGGCTATACATCGTTGATATAACCACCCCTATAAACATATAAGGTGTGCTTCTATGATTTTCCTGGGTAGGTATGAAACCACCAAGAACAAGGCAATTTGCAAAAATGCGTTTTGATGCTAACTTGCTCAATTCTTCACCAATTTTTGCAAACTTTAGATCAAACTTGGGTAGAATTGAACAAGGATCATGATGGTACAGTTGGTTTTTCAAAATCATGCACACAAATAAAAATTCGATTGAACTTGCAAATTGGCTTTTTGATATGCATTCTGAGAAACACAAACCAAACCAGAGGCAATTGAGATGACGAGATAACATGAGCAAACCATAAATATGATATTGAAAGTATTCTAACAAGAAATTATTTCAATACAGCCCTGATTCAAAAAATGGCACATGAGTTGCTATGTCTTGCACATATAGAATACCAAGCCAAACCAATACTTAATCATGCTAGGGGTTACAACCAGATCCTAACAAGCTAAAAGACTAATTGTCAACCTAAAAGAATGACAGAGAGTATTGCTAAGCCACAATCATAATCCAAAACATAATTACCAAATTTGTAAAACAGTGAATGATGTTGAAGGAAAAATAAAGCAGTCATGATGCACATCAAAAGATAAGTCCACAAGGTTAAATGCAAAACTGGTTTGGAGGTTTATCCATGTTTCAAACATATTGTGAGGTGAGTTCCAACAGGGGTTTTTGCTTGAAGCATAAGAAAAATGACATTTTGAATTGGTGCTAATTTGCAAACAAAATCCATGACAGCAAAACTGTAACAACTGATATGCTTATTTGTGAACAAGATTGGCAGATAATGCAGCAAAATCCATGACAGCAAAACTGTAACAACTGACCAACTCTTGACACAAATGTGAAATCTAGCATAAAAAGGCCTATATCCATCATCAATCCAAACATCATCTCCAATGCAGGTTTACATACCTGGGGCAGTAGGCAAAACAAAAGTGCAACAGGCCTGAGCACATTCTACCATATTCATCCAATGCACATAGAAAAACCATCAACAGCAGATAATCTACAAGCAGGATAACTTATGCCAACACTTATATCTAGTCAGTGAGCCAGAACAAACCTAACCCAAAGCTCTACACTAATACTGAGGTTCATGACATAAAGCCCTCCTAGTAGATAACCAAGCCAAAACAGCCTCACAAGGGGTCCAAGAAAAAATGAGGCCTATGACAGTTCACTTGGTATTTCTATCATTGACAAATTCCAAATATCATGTCTTTGCAAAGACAGGGTTTCTAACAGCAAGTGAGTTGGAAAACAAAAGACAGCAAGACTAACCTAGACTAAACATGCTTAATCCTGACTCCAACCAACCAACTAGATCCTAGCAGTCACAACCTCAAGGATATCAAACTAGCACTCATCAGAAACCAAAGTTACAACAGCATCACCAACAAATCCATATCTCAACTTACAAGCTGAAAGAGATTCCTCCAAGTCAAAAGGTTAATAAACCTAAGGCACACACCAGTCCTGAGAAACCACAAGATACATCTCAATCTAGGACAGAGTTGTACATCTCACCAGATGTTTAGGCTAAATCCAAAATGCACTAAGTGGAAAGTTCACCAACAAACCCAACATACTGCCAAAATCAGAATCATCAAGTCTAGGCCTTAACAACAACCTCAGGCAAAACTCCCTGATGGCAGCTACACCAAAATATTCTAAATAGCAACTACAAAATCTGGCCAGAAAAAATGCATACTAGCAGGTCTTGGTACAAATAAAAATGTCTACATCTCAGTCCACAATACTTCAACAGAACAAGTTTACCAACTTAAGGCAATGATGAATTGACAAACTCAAAAAGATCTCTATCATGATAATGTTATCCACACAACATCACCAACTCAAACATATTTGAATCCCTTAGTAAGGGGGCAAACACTTTAAATCCTTAACAGTATGCTTGCAAGTCCAAATAAAATGTGGTGATAGTCCTCTCCTCCCCTCCATCCTATGCCAATAGGTCCATATTAGTTAGCAACACCCTCTCAAGCAAAACCACCATTGATCCTAAAATGATAATCTGGCCTCTAATTTCTAAAAACCAACTGCTAGCTGTAACACCCTTCTAAACCCCACGGAAAATATATGCATAATCAGAGTAAAATAACATGCATCCAAATAAAAAGGGCGTCACACAAAACTTGCACCACATCAAAACAATCTGTCATGCTCATTAATATTTCAATAAATAATCATGCTTTACAAAATTTCAGTTTGCATGCAGCAGCGGATTCATTAATGAAAATCCTTTAAAAGAAACATTTACTTTCATCATATAAAATCAACATCTCTGGGCACTAAGGCCAACATCTCATTATCCCAATTACTCCAAATATGAAAACATAACTTAGGTTACATAATGTAATCCTAAAACATAAGCAATCGATCCCCGTGTTACACTACCAGAGCATGACTCGACCCACAATTAATTACTAAACCGCTACACACGTAGCGACCTCGAACTACAAGCAGAACTTCATAAAGGCCTCCAGCAACCTAATCTGCAATGCCTCATAGAGCATTATAAAACAGCAGAAGGGTGAGAAATATTACCATAATAATCAAAGCATAAAATCATGTATATATAGGTATCCTATAACACATATTCACATTTCTCACCACACTTCATTCTCATAATCATAATCATATCACGTTCACATATATCAACATTATGAACATCCACAAGCACATCCCTTCATGCTTAATTTCACAATCATTCACAAGCACATTTATACAACAACAATATTATGCAATGTGACTCAACATGTCCAATGCAACTCAATGCTATGCGGTACCGACTCATGTTATCTTTTTTCGGTTTTCACTCTAAACCGGGTCCACCCTTCTAGACCGATAACTCGTTATCATTTTTCGGTTTTTACTTTAAACCGGGTCCACCCTTCTAGACCGATAACAACCAAGCCCGTCCCCTAGGCTTCAAACCCACCCTTCTAGGTTTGGGACAAGCCACTAGTTTCCACGAAACTAACAGACATTGCCTCTTGACTGAATGATGCATGTACAATCAACCAATCACAATAAATGCACTTAAGACCGTTCCCGCGTCTTAATCCCATGCATTCGAATAATTCACCCCTTCGAGAATTTCATTATGATTGCACATACAACATATATCAAACATTTATCAATGTATTCATTCCTCCCATCATCATCATCATATTCAACAACAATGCACACATATCACATATGTTCCCATGCATTTACACAACAATCGCATACAAATATGCACTCACAATTCATTAGACAATACACATACATTCATCATTATATTCCCATGTATTTGAATAATTCACCCCTTCGTGAATTATATCATGATTGCACACACAACATGTCATAATCATCATCAACGTATTCATAATTCAATGTTATCACACAATGCACACATATCCACGATATGTTCCCATGCATTTCTCACAATTATTAACGATGCACACATATCCACGATATGTTCCCATGCATCTCATACAATTATTAACAATGCACACATATCCGCGATATGTTCCCATGCATTACCCACAAATATTCACAATTCAATACAACATCATATTTAGCAAGCACTGCACGCATATCCATCATTATGCTCTCATGCATTCTTCATGTATTTTTAACATACAATCGCATATAAACAATATGCATCCACAACACATTTTTCATAGTATGTTTATTCTTTATCTCATGCCATCTCATACAAGGTGTACACATCACAATACCAATCATACAATTATAAGTTATGCACACATATTTCCACCATATTCTCCTGCATACTTATTACATAATTGTACACAACAATCAAGCATTCACAAACTCATCAATTAATACACACATAATCATCATTATGTTCTCATGTATTTTAACCAATTACAATTAATCATTCATATCACAACTCTAGGATTCACGCCCGAAGGCTACCCACAGCACATGTTATCATAAGAGTTCACATACTCATTCATAACATAGAAGTATTAACCTATGCGAATCAACCAAACAATCACCATTGGATAACACAACAAAGAAAATATACTGCCACATTCGCCTTCATTCGCCTGGCGAACCCTCGCAGCGAACCTTCGCCTGGCCTTCGCCTGGCGAACTCTCTCAGCAAACACTCGCTAGGCTTCGCCTGGCGAGACTTCCCAGCGAGCCCAAGTCAGTAGCTACTGACTTCATTCGCCACCATTCGCCAGCACCTTCGCTGGGCGAACCTTCGCTATCCAACTTCGCCTGGCGAACCCACCAGCGAAGTCTACTGGGACTTAATTATAATTATTCGCCAACATTCGCTAGGCTTCGCCTGGCGAAGCTTCGCCTTCGCTCGCCTGGCGAGAGCCAGCGAACCTGCGCAGAACAGAATCCCCTTCTGTCTTCTCCCTCACCAATCCATCATCAACCCTCTCTTACACATCCAAACCAGTATAATCAGCATCAATACATGTTACCCGACTATTCTACGACATTATTACTCAGTTCCAACCGATTAAATCATCAATCTACCGATTAATCCAACATTTGCCCTAATTGGAAAGTGATGAAAAACATCCACAAACCCAAACCCAACATACATAATAGCATACAATGATTAAATATCAATGTTTCTCACCCTTACCTCGATTAATCGGAGCTTTGATGTTGGTTCTTGATGATCCTCCAAGTTTTTCCTTT
The DNA here is from genome assembly GCA_963859935.3 of Lathyrus sativus. Classification (NCBI taxonomy): domain Eukaryota; kingdom Viridiplantae; phylum Streptophyta; class Magnoliopsida; order Fabales; family Fabaceae; genus Lathyrus; species Lathyrus sativus. Next base: position 22,204,257 of record OZ012740.1, on the reverse strand, counting down.
TTCCTCTTCATTTCTCCTCTTCTTCTTTCTTTCTTTCTATCTTTCTCTTTCTCTCCAATCCCCTTTTTATATCCTTTTATTTCTTTTCTTTTCTTTTCTCTCTATCATTTTCTTTCCATTCTATTTTCTCCATAATACCTTTCTCTTTATTTCTTTCCAATATATTTACTTTCTCAAAACATCTATCAATCCATTAAACAAACATCTAATTATTCAAATAATTAGAATAATCCAAATAAATCAATTAATTAACACAATTAATTATTTAATGAAATTGGGCTGTTACAACTCTCCCCCACTTTAGGAATTTTCGTCCTCGAAAATGTTATCTGATCCAAACAACTCTGGATACGACTCTCGCATTCCAATTCTTCCAAATCCAATTCTCCCATAACTACTTTCACCAAAGGAACCTCTATACTTCGAAGTTGTTTCTTATCAACAACTAGAACTAGCCACGCCTCCGAAGTCAAATTCCCTCTCACTTGTAAACCATCCACCTGAATCAATGTACCTTTTCAACTTAGACATATGAACACCTCATGCAATCCTCTCAAGCGACAGCGGTAAAACAGTCTAACATGCTATCCGCCTCACGCTTCCGCTGCGCTACTCTGATACAGATCAACAAAACACAGGATGCTCAAGAGACTTCAAGCTCGACCAACACCAATTACTACCATAACTCTCAAAACACGGCCTTACTTGGATTCTTTGATCGTTTCCATCGTCCCTTGCACGGTCTTTGATCCGAGTACAACACTCCCGTTGGACATGCAACAACACAAAGGAGTCATACCTTCTTACCCAACGAACTTCATACGATGTTGTTTCCAATACGAAATGGCAACGATTATTGTAGGCAACTCCATCAACGACAATTAACTACCCTTAGATCCATTTTGGTCCAGCACACAAGCTCTCAACGAGTCCTCTTCATACTGGATAGTTTTCTTCGTTTGTCCATGCCATTCACGGACGCTAGTCAGAGTTCATCTTCAACATGGCACCCAACCGCTTTCGCAATCCTTCCCATAATCTTAACGAAAAACTTGAGTTCCCATCTAACAGAATGATTCATCTTCACTGGTAGGCAACGAGTTACTCTTGTTAATCCATTCTTAACTGTCCAAATCGGATCATACTTCCTCAAATTCATCAGAAAACCCGGCACAAGCCCTTGGGAATACTATCCCATCCCACTCGAAATACTCAACAGTTGTATCAGATCCAACCATCTCTAATGTCCATACTTCAATTCCCAGCAAGTCTAATCAACATATACAAACTCAATCAATTCCTTCTCCATCTATGGCTATCCAAAACTATTTCTCAAATTCGGTCGCATCTTCCTAGTACCTGCACGGATACTCCATCTTTCTCGATGTACTTCTCCCTGAGTACTCTTATCCAACTCACACTATTCAGAATACACACTTCATCACGACATCTCACAATACCATTTCCCTTAATCCGAAAATAAGCCCTCTGACTTTATCCATTAAATTCAATTAATCTATCAACTCAACTCAGAATTCCGATTTCCTCGAACCTCATCAGAATACCAAAGGTCAATCTCAACATCCAAGGCTCAACTCCATAAGAAGTCTCTTCACAGGCCGAACTCATATCTGAATTTGCTTAATCAGTTCTAACTTCCTTACCATCTTCATTAGTGTATACCAAATTTCCCGATTCGATATCTTAGCTACCACTTGGTCTCATCCGAATGGTAATTTAACCAAAACCATACTCCTTCAGGATTTCCAATTACTTCGCTGTCTCATATTTGACTCTCTCTCAAATAAAACAAATACCTTAAGGTCAGTAACCATCTCGAATCTCAACTAAACAATTGAGGCTTCCAAACTCTGGTACAAACACACAACAGCAACCCACTCCAAATTACTTGTCAGATAATCCCTCTCTGTACTTTATATTGCCTTCAAGCATAACCAAAACTCATTAATGTTGTACTTAACACATCTCTTAATCATATCAACAAAGTATCTCAAAACACAACGACAATCCTGTCGGACTTGGCAAAACCAATACGCGAACTGTTGACAGCTTTCTCAAAACTCTTTGAACTTTCTTCACAGTAGTACATCACTGCCTCTTCCCCAATACTAATAACTCAAGTTCCCGACGCTCAACATGAACCCCTATACTCTCCGAACATATCCAAACACCATCGGTTACATAACCATTGACTCTCTCAATCAAGTGTGGAAAATCATTATACCAAACAGACACTCAGCTGCGAACTCATGGTGATAACACAAACCGCACTCTCCGCGCTTACCATAACATCCAAACATTTTTCGCCAATAAATACATAATTCCATGTCACTACTTTCCCATCACATAGAGCACTGTAATATCTTCCAACGCTTCTAATCTTGCGTCATTCCGAATTACGGTTTTCCGTTACGACAAAATCACGGAAACAACCCTTCCACACTTAAAGGTCATCCAATACCTCTCCAACTCTTGAAATGCTTAAGGGTCCGATTATACCAACCATGTATTCCACATCTCATTTCCTTTAGTAATCACTAGAAGTCATTATCCACCCTTATACTTGACTCCACAATCTGTTGCCGTAGCACACACACCAGACATAATTCTCAACACTACTCAATCAATCTTAATTCCTTGGCCACTCAAACAAACTTATAATATGGAGCTTCCAATATCTGATTATTCTCCGCAACTAAGTCGATCACAACTCAACTTCACGTCTTGGCTGTTTAACCCTTATCTTGTCAGGATAATTCTCAGACTACCACAATCAAACGGTAAACCGACAACTCCTCCACTTCCATCAATACTCAATATTTCCATCGAAATCAAACATCTCATCACTGTCCTACACCGACTCATCAAAACAATTCTCAAGTGCTCGGCTTTACTCAAGACGATTCACTGCACCACGCCATCTAAGCTTGCAAGACACATCTATCCCATCCAACACAATTCCAACTACTATCAACAAGAGATTAAGGGTGATCAGTTTCTCAATTTGTCAATAGGCAGCTGAAATCATGATGGAGTATAGACTATCTTTACCAAACCACAAGAGTGTTAACCACCCACTGAGCTACAACTTCTACACCTGCAGCATCTTGGAGAAGCACAACTTCTCCCCCACTTAGATCATTCCCACTTCTCTAGACAAGGTTAAGCAACAACATGTATCGACAGTGTTTTCACACACATGTCGCATACAAGGGAACAAATAACATTAGACAACTTGGCCGGACGGACCGACCTGCTCTGATACCACTAATGTAACACCCTTCTAAACCCCACGGAAAATATATGCATAATCAGAGTAAAATTAACATGCATCCAAATAAAAAGGGCGTTACAAAACTTGCATCACATCAAAACAATCTGTCATGCTCATTAATATTTCAATAAATAATCATGCTTTACAAAATTTCAGTTTGCATGCAGCAGCGGATTCATTAATGAAAATCCTTTAAAAGAAACATTTACTTTCATCATATAAAATCAACATCTCTGGGCACTAAGGCCAACATCTCATTATCCCAATTACTCCAAATATGAAAACATAACTTAGGTTACATAATGTAATCCTAAAACATAAGCAATCGATCCCCGTGTTACACTACCAGAGCATGACTCGACCCACAATTAATTACTAAACCGCTACACACGTAGCGACCTCGAACTACAAGCAGAACTTCATAAAAGGCCTCCAGCAACCTAATCTGCAATGCCTCATAGAGCATTATAAAACAGCAGAAGGGTGAGAAATATTACCATAATAATCAAAGCATAAAATCATGTATATATAGGTATCCTATAACACATATTCACATTTCTCACCACACTTCATTCTCATAATCATAATCATATCACGTTCACATATATCAACATTATGAACATCCACAAGCACATCCCTTCATGCTTAATTTCACAATCATTCACAAGCACATTTATACAACAACAATATTATGCAATGTGACTCAACATGTCCAATGCAACTCAATGCTATGCGGTACCGACTCATGTTATCTTTTTTCGGTTTTCACTCTAAACCGGGTCCACCCTTCTAGACCGATAACTCGTTATCATTTTTCGGTTTTTACTTTAAACCGGGTCCACCCTTCTAGACCGATAACAACCAAGCCCGTCCCCTAGGCTTCAAACCCACCCTTCTAGGTTTGGGACAAGCCACTAGTTTCCACGAAACTAACAGACATTGCCTCTTGACTGAATGATGCATGTACAATCAACCAATCACAATAAATGCACTTAAGACCGTTCCCGCGTCTTAATCCCATGCATTCGAATAATTCACCCCTTCGAGAATTTCATTATGATTGCACATACAACATATATCAAACATTTATCAATGTATTCATTCCTCCCATCATCATCATCATATTCAACAACAATGCACACATATCACATATGTTCCCATGCATTTACACAACAATCGCATACAAATATGCACTCACAATTCATTAGACAATACACATACATTCATCATTATATTCCCATGTATTTGAATAATTCACCCCTTCGTGAATTATATCATGATTGCACACACAACATGTCATAATCATCATCAACGTATTCATAATTCAATGTTATCACACAATGCACACATATCCACGATATGTTCCCATGCATTTCTCACAATTATTAACGATGCACACATATCCACGATATGTTCCCATGCATCTCATACAATTATTAACAATGCACACATATCCGCGATATGTTCCCATGCATTACCCACAAATATTCACAATTCAATACAACATCATATTTAGCAAGCACTGCACGCATATCCATCATTATGCTCTCATGCATTCTTCATGTATTTTTAACATACAATCGCATATAAACAATATGCATCCACAACACATTTTTCATAGTATGTTTATTCTTTATCTCATGCCATCTCATACAAGGTGTACACATCACAATACCAATCATACAATTATAAGTTATGCACACATATTTCCACCATATTCTCCTGCATACTTATTACATAATTGTACACAACAATCAAGCATTCACAAACTCATCAATTAATACACACATAATCATCATTATGTTCTCATGTATTTTAACCAATTACAATTAATCATTCATATCACAACTCTAGGATTCACGCCCGAAGGCTACCCACAGCACATGTTATCATAAGAGTTCACATACTCATTCATAACATAGAAGTATTAACCTATGCGAATCAACCAAACAATCACCATTGGATAACACAACAAAGAAAATATACTGCCACATTCGCCTTCATTCGCCTGGCGAACCCTCGCAACGAACCTTCGCCTGGCCTTCGCCTGGCGAACTCTCTCAGCAAACACTCTCTAGGCTTCGCCTGGCGAGACTTCCCAGCGAGCCCAAGTCAGTAGCTACTGACTTCATTCGCCACCATTCGCCAGCACCTTCGCTGGGCGAACCTTCGCTATCCAACTTCGCCTGGCGAACCCACCAGCGAAGTCTACTGGGACTTAATTATAATTATTCGCCAACATTCGCTAGGCTTCGCCTGGCGAAGCTTCGCCTTCGCTCGCCTGGCGAGAGCCAGCGAACCTGCGCAGAACAGAATCCCCTTCTGTCTTCTCCCTCACCAATCCATCATCAACCCTCTCTTACACATCCAAACCAGTATAATCAGCATCAATACATGTTACCCGACTATTCTACGACATTATTACTCAGTTCCAACCGATTAAATCATCAATCTACCGATTAATCCAACATTTGCCCTAATTGGAAAGTGATGAAAAACATCCACAAACCCAAACCCAACATACATAATAGCATACAATGATTAAATAGCAATGTTTCTCACCCTTACCTCGATTAATCGGAGCTTTGATGTTGGTTCTTGATGATCCTCCAAGTTTTTCCTTTTTCCTCTTCATTTCTCCTCTTCTTCTTTCTTTCTTTCTATCTTTCTCTTTCTCTCCAATCCCCTTTTTATATCCTTTTATTTCTTTTCTTTTCTTTTCTCTCTATCATTTTCTTTCCATTCTATTTTCTCCATAATACCTTTCTCTTTATTTCTTTCCAATATATTTACTTTCTCAAAACATCTATCAATCCATTAAACAAACATCTAATTATTCAAATAATTAGAATAATCCAAATAAATCAATTAATTAACACAATTAATTATTTAATGAAATTGGGCTGTTACACTAGCCCTTAAACAGGTCAGTCATCAAACCCTTACACAATGTAAGCCTTAAACACCCTAACACCTGCTAGCAACAAGATCCAAAACAACAGTGGACTACCAGCTCTAGTGCTCCAAATGAAATAGAGCAGATGAAAAACAAACAATAGTGGCCTATCAGTAGGTTTGGGAATAATCCAACAGCAGACCAAACACAAGTTGTTGACAACCTTAGTCATGTACAAACAAGTCCTAAATACTAATAGAAGTCCAACTATGAATGAGTTTCCCTAAAACAAAACCAAACCAAAAAAGTGAAGTGTGTGCACAAGTGGTTTTTCAAAATAGTTTGACAGCTAGGGGGTACAAACATGGTTCAGTTGCAAAATGCCCTCATGTTAACAAATAATACATACACATCATCAATGTAGACAAGAGTGAGTTACAACTCAAAAAGATACACATTGCAAGTAAGGAAGATATTGGCATATGGTCATGGTAAATTTAGCTCAAAGTTGCATTTTGATGATGAAATGAGAGAGCAAGCAATTATTGATCAAACAATTATCACTACACATTGGAATCAAATATATAAATGGGTTACAACTCAAAAGATTAGGCATATTGCAAGCAACAAGAATTTTGGTATGCTCATGGTGGTTTTTCAACTCAACAATCTCAAAAAATGCCAAACATGAAAATATGAGGTAAAGTGAGGAGTTGATAGACTACATACCTCTTGTAGACTATGTTGAGGAAGTTAGAACACAAAGAAATCCAGAGATCTTTAAATACCACCTAGCTTTGGAACTTCCCTTATTTTGAAGCAAAATGCAACTTCTATGACAGTTTGAGTAAACTCTATTCCAACTGGTTTTTGAGCCTTAGGATAGTTAGAACATCATAAATATGAAGTGTTGGGAGTGTTGAAAGATTCAAAACAGGTCCAAGTGAGGATTTGTGAGGTTTTGTATGTGAAGTCAAACTTTATTGGATTGAAAGTTGACTTTGTGGAAAGTGGTGATTTTGAGTAGTTTAAGGGATTAAACACCTTCTATACCATATTTATGGATTATATGGATGGTTTTTGGAGGTTTAAAGTGTATGAAAATGAGTTTGGTGGCTGAACTGTCCAAGGCAGTTTTTTTTGGTATTTTGAGTGATTTTGAGATTTTGAAAAAATGAAGTGAGGAGGGAAAGAGGGAGAGCTTGTGATTTCTATGGTTTTGAGAAGGACTCTGGTGTATGGAATGAAGTAGAGGGTTGCTCCATTTATAGGGAAATGAGAGGGAAAGGACATATTTGGAGGTTTCCTTCCTAAGAGGGAAAAGTTTGGCAATTTGGATCAAATCTTCCAAAAGGCACTCCTTGGCTTCAAAGTAATCTGAAGTAAAGTGTAATGATGAATTTAGAGTGGCTGGAATAAGGCTAGGGAGGCTAGGGACATGGTTGATGCAGATCTTTTTCTTTTCCACCTTTTTCATTTTTGCATTATTTTAATGCAAGTTGCATTTGCAACTTGCAAGCCAACTTGCCAATCTTCTCTTTTCATTTCCTCTGCATAATTTTCACACTTCTACATTTAAAAACATCCAAATATCAGAAATAACAAGATCTAAGGGCTGCGAATGGTCCATCTTGATGAAAATCTCACTTGTGGAAAAATCAGAATTTGTGCCTCATGTGTGACAGTCCCAACTTCACTAATTCATAACTCTCAGCTCACAAATGCCATTGAGATGTTCTAGTACTCTTTTGAAAGCCCTCATGTAGCTCTAAAACATTCATGTTCACATGGACTTCTGATTCCAAGTGGAACTAGGTCAAAAATCTCTCCAAAGTTAGCTGAAAAACAAGCTTAAAAGTGAAATTTCTCTAAGTTATTTTCCCTTCTTGAAATGAATTTGATCATAACTCTAAATCTATGCATTTTCTGATCATGGACCACTTGGGGACCTCTGTAGGACTTTCCAAGAGCTTTCCAATGAGCTTTGAACCAACTCAATTGGATGTGTGGTTAAGGAGTTATGGTCTTGCCCCTTTCAAAACCCTAATTCCCGACTTTGCAATTACTTCCTAACCCTTGATCCAATGGTCATGAAATTTTATGGGTAGATTCTATATGTCATTAGGAACATTTTTCATTCACATCTTGAATTCAAATTCCTAAAAAATGAAGAGTTGACTTTTCGGTCAACCGAACGATCGATCGGTGGCTACCGAGTCGACTGTTGATGCTCTGGGCCTCTTGAGGCTTTGAAACTTCTTGAATAGACTTTAACAAGCCATATTAACATCATGGACCATGATCCCACCATTATAACACCTTTTAAATCAAAAGTCAAACCATAATTGACTTTTCCCGCTCGAAAACCCTAATCGGGTATCCTGAACTTCACTGCTTTTGATTCCTGGTAACAACCTCAAATTGGATTCATGCTTGATTCAATAGAATACTCTTGATGATATGGAGACCCAATCTCAAAGAAAACCAATCCAAAACATTGACTGGTCAGCCCTCGAAATCTCGATATCAGCTGTACAAAACCCTGATCCTCCTGTAACTTGACAAAAACCACTTGAAAAGGGTTAAGGTTAGATAAACATGTGAATATGATCTTAAAATGATGATGGGGGTCTAAGGGGTCAAAATTTGGGGTATTACAGTTGCCCCTATTTAAATATCTTTCACTGGATGGCAGCGAAAGATGACAATCCTCGCGAAATCGTAGTGAAAGGTATTTAAATATAGCGAGCCAAATATTTTGTCCCTTAGATCCAATGGTATGCAAAAGGACAAATGCAGATATGCTATGAATCTAGATGATGCTTTATGATGTTTGAGTGCAAGACCGATGCAGACACACGAGCAAAGATAAAAGAACGACAATACAACGAGTAACTACTCATGATGGGCCCACACACTAGGGAAAGATCCAAGGAAAAGCAAACAAAAGTAGTTCAAACGACTAAAGACGCCGCTCAGGGGAATTTTTCACACAGGGTACACTAACTTCAACAAGGAAGACAAAACTTCATTGGGGAGAAGGAGGTGACACTCTGCTGGGAGAAAAAATGAAAAGAGACGCAAACCTCACTGGGGATAAACAACTGAGGAATCTCCTATAACGAAGAGTTCGAATGAGATCTTCAGGAAAAGAACAGAAACAAGACCAGACGCGTTGGGGATGCTAGTAACGACTAGATCTCTGAGACTGGAATGGGAAAGCAACGCTTTACTGGGGATACTGGCGACGACCAGAATAATCAACAATCAAAGGGTGCTAGTTTCTACTAGACTTACGGGGGTGATGGCGACGACCAAACAAAATGGGAGCTCCGAATTGCGTTGATACAATACAGGATTCCGGCTGGGGAAATTTGTAACAACCAACTCTCTGTATTAATAACGGTTAACTTTCAAGCAGAGCCAGTAACCACTGGATTTTTCAAAACTATGGTGACGACCAAAGCAACGATACCAATAACGATTGGATTTTAAACAATGCCGGTTACCACTGGACTTTCAAAAGAAATGCCAATTACCATTGGACTTTTAGGAGATGCCAATTACCATTGGACTTTCAAAAGACATGGTGATGACCAGAGCTACAATACCAATAACGATTGGATTTTAAACACTGACAGTTACCACTGGACTTTCAACAATGCCATTTACCACTGGACCTTAAAGGAAAGCTGCCAGTCACCACTGGATTTTAAAGGAAAGCTGCCAGTCACCACTGGATTTTAACAGAAAATTGCCAGTCACCACTGGACTTTAAAGGAAAGCTGCCAGTCACCACTGGACTTTAACAGAAAACTGCCAGTCACCACTGGACTTTAAAGGAAAGCTGCCAGTCACCACTGGAATTTAAAACATGTGAATGTTTTGACACAATTATGAAGAAATCAAAGTCGAAGAAAGGTGGACAAAAGTTCTAAAAATGCTAAGTGTTGGAGAATGCTCAACAAGGATCATGCTGAAGAGAACGCAAGGCAGTTACCACCAAAGTTGGAGGGAATTCTTAAACATTCAAGTTTCAAACCAATAGTGGACGAACGTGGGAGCGGTTGAGGTCGTGTAAAAGCGCCAAAAGGGACATGTTGTGAAGTTGTAACCGTCATCTAGTAGTTATTTTCTAGCACTATAAATAGGTGTTATTTTTATAGAATAAGGGTGTTCATTCATTTTGTACTAGTCACTTCAAACAACTAAAAGTACCCGCGTGTAGAGAAATGAGTTAGCGAGAATTTACATGATACAACACTAACCCCTTTCCATTAATGCAATTTACTTATCTTTTCCATTTACTTGTTGCCTTTTAACCTTCAGCTTTTACATTTAAACTGTTTTATAAGCTTTTCTGCAACTTTAAAATTCCCTTTACATTCCATGCAATTTAACTTTTCTGCATCTTTACTTTCAAGGATTTCCTAGTCGAACGTGAAGTTCAAACTAGAGTATTTTATACATTTATTTTCAAAGAAATTTACTTTCTTGCACATTTATTTCAATGTCATTTACTTTACGAAGATTCTATATGTCGTGGTGAAATTTGGATACCAAACTATTAATTAGTTTGAATCTAATTCATTTGCAACCGAACTTTGATTTGTCCTAAGGAAGGGATAAAGATCGAAATTCCCACAATGCAACACAAATGCAAGGTTTAGAGAGTTTTAGGTTCGGGGGTTGGTTAAACTTAGGGAAGGTGCTAGCATCCTAAGTTTCTGTAGTACTCTACAGGAACCTCTTGTTTTATGTTTGTTTATTGCTAAGCGTTTATCTGCTTAAAGGTATAAAAGACCTAGTGGTTTATTTCTAAATATACTCGATAAGATATCGCATCTTATGCCTACATATCCTTACGGGAGTGGAATCAGAGTATTTGTAGTTCCCCTAAAGGGTTTGAGGAGTTCTTTGACTGTGGTCAAAGTTCCTACGGGTTTAGGGTAGTTGATTGATTGATTTTAGGAGAAAAGACGAGTTATCATTTTAAGAGAGATTTAACCGCCACAAGTTGTAGGAAAATAATCTTTGCATCATCTTAAGAGAAGGGCTCAAGTACTCGGATAGGGATTGACGAGGTACACCTCTATCTCTCATAAGGCAAAGTTCCTATAGTATTGATTGTATTGATGTGGGGTGGAGATTCTATCTCGCTTAAGATGATTTGGCATCTTTCTCTAATGTGTGAATGTTTTGTATTGAGTTAAATTGTTTTGTTTGTATCTAAGTTGTAAAAGATAACGGTCCTTCCTATGGGGTAGGATCTATCTTAATTGATCAACTTGAATGGGATCAAGGATCGAGTGGGAGTATGATGCAAATGATGTGCACTACACACAATTGTTGAATCATGTGTAGGTTTTTCCTTTGGACGGATGCAATGCGGGAATATAAATTGCGATAATTGTAAATTGCAGAAAGGAATAAAACAGATAATGTAAACATACACACGCATGAAAGCGCTAGGTGTACAAGTGTGAGATGTGAATACGTGAACAGGGTGTAAGCATGCACGATTGATTTAAGTTGCGATGTTGGTTCATTTTTTAGTCGAATTGATTTTTAAGGGGAATGTTGAGTTGATTTTATATGTGAGATTGATTTTAAGAACTTATTTGATTATATTCAAGAAAAGGTTATATTTGATTTTTAGTAAAAGTCGTCTTATTCTAATTTAATTAGATTTTAATGGAAAGGATTTTAATTAATATAAATTTGAGAAGAAAAAAAGTCTTATTTAGCTATCATAACATGATAGGGTTAATTTGAAGAAAAAAAATGTTATTTTATTATTATTTTGAAAATTAGTTAACTATAAAAAGGATAAGCAAATTGATTTATTATCATTATTTTAAAAGAAAGTTACTAAACTTATTTTAAGTAAAAGGATCAATAAATAAATAATAGAGAAAAGAAATTGGTTAATTTTAATAAAAAAAGTTTTAGTTATTATTAAATAAAAATTAAATTAGACAAAATATTATTATTACTATAAGCTAAATGGGTTATTATGAGATAGGCTTTAAAAAAACAAATAAAAGAAAATTAATTAGTAAATAAGCTAAGAGGTTATAAAAGGGTCTACTTATTATTTATTTTTTTAAAAACTGATTATAATAAAGACTAAATATTAGTAATTATAAAATTGAGTTAATACATTAATAAAGGAAAAGGTTTAAAAGAGAAAAGGCTAAATTAAGATTAGTTAAATTGATTTTAAATAAAATAGACTTAGTTGGTTTTTAAATAAAAGCTGATTACTAGGTTAATTAATAAAATAAAATAAAGGTTAAATGATTAAATTGAATTAAAACAAGTTGATTAAGATTTAAATGAGATAATTAGAGGGTTACGAGCTGATTGGATGCAGGCGCAGAGAGAGGATTTACCGTGGGCAAGCGACGTGATTCGTGGGATGAGAAGTGTGTGGTGATGGTGATGAAGGACCACGGTACTACCGTGGTCGTGCACATACATAATTGTAATAAAATACAACACCAGAAAAACAAAAAAATACGCAGAGAGCCCCCCCCCCCAAATCGCGAAAGAACCCTAATCCCCAAATGTTGCTCATTCGGTCCCATCCCCCGTTCCCTTTTTGTTTCAATCTCTCATCGCTCGTTCTTTTCCTGTACCTGAAACAACATCCAAAACGTTAATCATTCAACAAATTTAGTTCGAAACAAGAAATTACCGAAGGCTGGTGGAACGGCGAGGATGCGTGCGGTGAAATGGGGCTTTTGACCGTCTAATCTGCGGCATCGGCGAGGTTTCGCAGTGGTCGGAAGCGGTTCGTCGATTAGAGAGATGAGTTCTTCTCTTTTGCTCGATCCCTTTTTTAGGTTATGAATTTGAGGTTTTACGGTAATACTAAGGTTTTTTCTGAACGATTTCCTCTTCTTCTCATTCATCTTATATAGACTCTAAGAATTAATGGCTGTAAATCTCATTCAAAACGTTTTGAAGGTTGATTTGGACTTTCCTATTTTGGGCTGAATCAAATCGGAAACCTTTCCTTTCTTGCCCCAATTCGTTAAATGCTTGTTTACGTGAAAAAAAATTCCATCTTGATACCGTATCAATTTGTTAAAACTCCTCTGTCCAGGTTTAATGTTGGATTTGGATATGCGAATCCTCTTGAGGGAATATTCTCCTGGATTTACTAACTTGGAAATTGTGATTTGGCAGGTACAGGTGGCGAAGGTCTTGGGCTGTCGCTGTGATAGGGAAGAGGTTCTGCGCTAAAAGAATTGGACTCCCACAAGCTTGCTGTTATCGACACTTCTTTGGGGAAATACCAAGACATTAAAGTTGCTGATGATTACGTATCTGTCATGTCACTTACATTGAAAATCCAAGTTAGTCTTCTTGTTCTGTTATTAATCTTCCTATGAGATGAGAACTGAAAGATGTATCCTGCTAATTCTTCTTGTGATATTCACAGGAAAAGGTGGAGAGTTCGGGTCGTTTTAGGATTCATGCTGTCAGTGAAGTTGCGGCAGACTTAACTCCGGAATATCTTGTGCATCATGGACAGAGATTTCTCCAACAGACTAGGATTCTGTCGAATGAAAGCATTTGCAAGTCGGCGATGCTTCTCAACAAACCTTGTAAATGTAACAGCACCATCCAGCTTTCGCTGTGAGTCTCCACAAAATCTTCCACTTACTGAAGTTGAACAACCAGCAGACTCCTTGGCTTCTCTAGCCTTTGTATTGTCATGGTCATGCTGCATAATAGATTCATTTGCTTGTAGCTTTTCACACAAAACAGAGAAAATCTTAATAAAAGGCAGGAGTCTTTGTGTCCCAGGAGGAAGTGGTGATGAAGTAGAGGAACCATGCAAATTTCAGCAATATTTATGTTTGACATGTTAGGAGAGAAAGAGCTCTGGCCAAGTTGCATCTCAGCTGCACTAATGCAATTACTCAGTTCTTGCCAGAATGGCTCGAGCGCAGTATTCAAATTCCAAATAATTGCCTTGTCACCATGCTGATCTAGATCCAGATCACCTTCCATATCCATATTTCTGAAGTATTAAGTGAAATGGGGGAACTTAGAGCTTGCAGCACTCGTAGAATGGTTGCACCAGCCATAGAACCAGCACTCAAGCCAAGCATATTTGTTTGCTGGTGTCGCGGTGAAAATCGGATACCAAACTATTGATTAGTTTGAATCTTTAATTCATTTTGCAACCGAACTTTGATTTGTCCAAAGGAAGGGATAAAGATCGAAATTCCCACAATGCAATGCAGATGCAAGGTTAAGAGAGTTATAGGTTCGGGGGTTGGTTAAACTTAGGGAAGATACTAGCATCCTAAGTTTCTGTAGTATCCTACAGGAACCTCTTGTTTTATATAGTTTACTGCTAGTGTTTATCTGCTTAATGGTATAGAGGACCTAGGGGTTTGTTTCTAAGTATACTCGATAAGATATCGCATCTTATGCCTACATATCCTTACGGGAGTGGAATAAGAGTATTTGTAGTTCCCCTAAAGGGTTTGAGGAGTTCTTTGACTATGGTCAAAGTTCCTACGGGTTTAGGGTGGTTGATTTGATTGATTTTAGGAGAAGAGATGTGTCTTCATTTTAAGGGAGATATAACCGCCACAGGTTGTAGGAAAATAGTCTTTGCATCGTCTTAAGAAAAGGACTTAAGTACTCGGATTGTTTGACGAGTACGCCTTTATCTCTCTTAAGGCAAAGTCCCTACGGCTTGATTGTATTATTGTGGGGTGGAGATTCTATCTCGCTTAAGATGATTGACATCTTTCTCTAATTGTGTTTGAATATTGTATTGTGTTGATTGTTTGTTTCTATGTTGTAAAAGTTAAAGCCAAAGCCCTTCCTATGGGGTAGGTCCTAGACTTAAGCGATCAACTTGAATGGAATCAAGGATCGAAGGGATTATGATGCAAATGATATGCACTACACACGATTGTTGAATCATGTGTAAGGTTTTTCTTTGGACGGAATGCGATGCGAAAAAATGCGGTAATGTAAATTGCTGTAAAGTAAATTGCGGAAATAATAAAGTGGCAAATAAGTAGAACATACACATACGCATGAAAGCGCTAAGGTGTAAGTGAGAATTGTGTATGTGAATGTGGATGTGCACGATTGGATTGAGTTTTACGATGTGAGTTGATTTTAGGGTGATTGATCAGAGAAAGGTTGAATAGGTCTTGAGAGGATTGACTTCGATTGTTTTAAGAAAATGGTGAATTTGATTAGTGAAATTAGATTGAAAACATAAGTTAATTGGTTGGAATAAAATAAATAAAGGTTAATTATTAAAGCAAGGTTTTATTAAATATGTAGGTATTTCTTGTTATTACTAATAACCACGAGTTATTTTAAAATTGTGAGGTAGATCCTTTCATTATAAATAGTTTTCTAGTTATTATTTAAATAAAAGGTTGCCACTATTAAAATTCAATTTATTTATATATTTTTTTTTTTTTTTTTAAATTGAAATATTATTATATTATTTAACTAATAAAATAGAATAAAGATTGATTTAAGTAGGTTAATTATAAAGGTGATTAGTTTTTTTTCTATGGAAAAAGAGTCTAATAAAAGGAATTAACTAGTTAAAATAAAAGAGTCATAATGAAAAGATTAAAAGTTAATTTAAAAATATTAGTTAGTTTTAAAAGGTTAATTGAGATTAATTAGACTTAAGACTGATTAGTGGAATTATTGGTTTAATTAGGTGACGAGAGATCCAGTGTGTGCAAGGTGCCTCATGTGTGCAGGTATGTGATATACGTATAATTGCAAATTAATACACAGAGAGAGTAAAAGAAACCTAAATCCCCAGGAACCCCTAAACCCTTTTCGCCGTTCTTCCTCTATGTTCATCGCTCGTTTGTCGTTCCTCTTCCATGTTCATCGCCCGTTTGGACGTGAGACAACTAACAACACATCAATCGCGCAATAGCATAGATAAGGATAGGGGATTACCGACGATTTGAGTGATAGCGGCGGCGGAGGAGTTCGTCAATTGGTGTTTGCGACGGCGTCGGAAGCGATTCCTCCGATGGAAGAAAGATAAGTTCCCTTTCCTCGATCTCACGATAGCTTCTCGTTCTCTCCCTCTTTCGTTCTTTTTCGATTTCTTACGTTTTTTTTTCTTCTCCCGGTTTTGCGTGAGGGTTCTCCCTTTTATAGGCTTCAATGGGGATTTCCTGATTGATACCCAATGAATGCTGATTTGAATGGGGATTGGATTTTCTAATTTGGGATGTATCCAATTTGAAAAACTTCCCCTTTCTGTCTGAGCGTAATAACGTGTATTGAATGAGAATCTCTACCCTGTGATATTAGTGTATCAATCTGATCCATGCCTTGACTCAATGTTGGATTTGATTCGATACCTGAATCGAATCTTCTATTTTCTTTAGTGAATATTCTCCGATGACTTTGCTAACCCTGAATTCGTGAATTGGCAGGTGCAGGTGGCAATTATTTGGGCCAACTGAGGAATTTAGAGGCCCAGAGAGGGGTTCGTGCTCGATGTTTTTGGAGAAACTTCACGAAAAAGCTGGTGCTGCAGGGTAACAATCTCAAGCGTACGTTGTTCTTCCAATTCAATCTCTATTCCTCGTTTCTGCTCGTGTTGGGTACACGTCTAATCATCGCTTGTTGTTTTCTCAAGTACTTATTATAACTTGTATGTTTAAACTGATACGACAGGTATTAGTGGTAGATGGAGGAGTAGTTGGAGCACCATTTGTTCATAATTGAGGTAGAGATGTATTCAGTCGATAGTATCAGTGGAAGTTTGCCTTCTATGACCATTCGCTTGTTATCACTGCATGTTTTGTTGGCGGAAGTTGGAGGATAAGGATATGAAGGAGGGATTTGCGTATGGTTGTGATTGGGTGGCTGTAAGAGTCGCTCTTCTCTCTGATTGGTGATGTCGAGTTTATCATTGGTAGAGTATGCTCAGACATAGGTAAGTCAATATCTTGGAACATATCATTTGATTTCATAACAGCTGAATTTCCCTCAATGGGTAGTTCACCTTCGTGGTTTCGGTCTGAGAACGTTCAATTCCTGCAGGCTTCTTCGATCCATAAAACTTATATGAGCATCGCCAGGTGGTTGTAAATATGCAACATTATCTTGTAGATCCACTTCCATCATCAGGTTTTGGATTGGAGTCCATTTTCTTAGCCAAGCGGGCTAGTTCATCACAAGTATCTGATTCCTAAATGACAGCTTGCCTAGGAATATACTCCCCTTGTAAATTATGTTTCGAGCAACACATATATGATTCGATCCTGTTATGCTTAATGTGGCAGGTCCTTGGAGAGGTAGACTGGCTTAATTATCTTAACCAGCGCTGGGAAGGTCCCCTGAAGGATTTAGCGGTGAAGACGGGAGCAAAGCAGACAATGGCGTCTTGAGAAACAAAGTTCCACATGCTCCTGGTTCTAACGACTCAACACTCTTTTCTTACTGATTTTCCCTTTGCAGAAATGTACAACTTTTGGTGGAGGCATGATGACGTGACTTGGTCATGAAGTCGTTCTCTATGTTCATCAAAAGCACTCGGTTACTCTGTTTAGAGGTACTATGCTTCATTGATTCTCACGTAGCTTCGCCAACCCTCTTTTACATTTCTTTCCGAGCTTAATATCACAGATTTCGCAACGTCTCAGTGGGGGTAAGTACTTCTTAGTAGCATAGTCTTTAGAGGCTTGTCCTCAATCTTTATTCTTTGGTTTTGGTTTTGATTGCGACAAGTATTTATCTTCAAATGCATGCTGCTGCTGTGGCTGAGCCGGTCTCAACTTTATTAACATATGGATGGTGATGTCAAATTCTGTCGTGCAAGCGTAAGTTGTTGCTGATGTTGTAGTGTCAATACTTGTAGTTGATGCAAGAGGCTGTGGAGACTGCGTGAAAAGCTTTTGTTGCTGGAGTAGACCTGTGAGTGGCCACTCTTTCAAAGTCAGATTGTTGTTTCCTTGATTTGATTTAGAAATTCCTAAAAGCGATCTTCCAGGACTTGCAACTTTGGGTTTTAGAACAGAAATACATCACTCTTCCTTTGTTGTGTACCTCTGGTAATTGCTGACTACGAGCTTGAGTTTGTGGAGACGTCCCACCAGCAGCGCCATGCAAAATTTGCCCTGAAGGCTGACCAGGAGTTGCAGCTGACTCACCAAATCCCTGCTTCATCGCTGCATCATCCGAAGAATCCCTTTGAAGGGGCACTGTGAGAACCTTGTAGGCTATTACCGCGGTTTAGATAAACTAGTCACAATATGTTCATGTACTGCACACAGTAATTATTAGATACTGGTCTGGATTCCTCCTTATATGATGTTAACAAATTATGCAGGTCGAGACCATGCGAACACTCCAGGCGGGACAGGGCTCACAAGGTGGTAAACAGCTTCAAGAAATATTACAACTTGCGGGATTAAAATTATAGTGTATTGTACTACCCCCTTTGATGAATACATCAGTGATAATCCTGCAGGTTTAAGAACTTGGCTCCAAGTCTCTTCTTGGCGCAACTAACGGTTTTGCACCTTGGAATGCAGGTAGAAATTCTTCCGCCGTCTGAACCGGATCCGTGCCTGGGGCTGTTAGAGACTTGTGATTAGTGTTCTCGACCTGTGCGATAGCTTTTAAGTTACGCTGTATAGTGTCGCTACTGCGAAAATCGGCGCTGGCTAAACAGAAGAGTCGCCACCGTGCGTTATTTATCCCAAAGGAGGGAAAGGAAACGCTCGAAGTAAACCTACCGCAAAGACGGGAAAGGAATGGTCATTGCAACCAAATCCTGGATTCGGGAGTCGGTTACGCAAGGGGAAGGTATTAGCACCCCTCACGTCCGTCGTACTCGACGGGATCCACACTTGTTTTCTTGTACGGATTGTCATTCTATCTAAACTAAAGGTCAAGGGTTAAAAAAGAGAAAAGGAGTGACTCGGCAGAACACAACCGTTCTATGCCTACGTATTCCCGTCTGGAACGAGAAATCAGAGTCAACGTAGTTCGCCTACCTACGGGAAAAGGGGGGGGGGAAGGTTGCTCGCTAGGATATCGCATTCTATGCCTACGTACTTTCATACAGCATGAAAGATCAGAGCAAACGTAGTTCGGGCCACGTACGACACTGATTAGTCTTGACTGTTTTTTATCCTTCTGAAAAAAGGTTTTCTCCTGATTAAGAGTCCAAGAGGACAAAAAATGACGTTTTGATTTGTTTTCAGTCTTTTACGCAAGAACTGTCTTTTATTGATGTTTGAAATCTTATTGTATTTTCGATTGTTTCAAGATGAGAAGAGAACGACACTCTAAAATCCTATGGTTGAAAAATGGGGATCAAAACTATCCTAATGTTATCATATATGGGTTAAAACCTAATGTCTGTCGTATTTCTCTCTTGCACAGAGAGAAATAGAGTTCCTAGGGGATAGACGGAAAAGAAACAACATATATACAATAACAGTAAAATGCATGAGATACAGCAAAACAAGCGAGGCAAGGGAGTCCCACTCAACCTTGAACCTGAAAAACAACAGGCAAAAGTGAAATAGAATTCACTTTAAACCTAGGGGAAATTAACAAACAATACAGCAAAGAAAATAAAACCCCAAAACTAGCCCTGACAGCAAACCAGCTCCTACAGCAGCAATTAATTAACAAACAAATCAATTGACAGTAACACCTTAAAGGGAAACTCCACTTAAATCTTCAATGACTTATAAGTTTCAAGGAAAGCCCTCCATCTCCAAAAAAACACCAAGCTTTGGCAAGCAATGAACCCCAACAGTCAACAGCTTCAGACAACATCAAACAGCAGTAAAACCCTAGTTCAACAGTTGAGCAGCTTTGACATGCACAAGATTCTCTTTTATCAATCTTCAATGCCATGAACTTTATCTTAAATGAACTTCTTTCTTCAAGGCAAGCACTCCAGAGGAGAATCACTCAACATAATAAGTTGAAATGCTAAAACAGCTTATTGACAACCAAAGGAAGCCTATAAGTGTTTAACATTATGAGAGACAGGTTCCCTCAAAATTCTACTTCCAGGATAAGCCACTTATCCCTCCAAAGGAGGAATGTGAATACCTTAGAAGGACTTTATGTCATAGGGAGGAATAGAGGCACAAGATGCTTTCTCTATTTGTAAGAAGAAATCATTCTAAGTCTAAGGCTCTTTCCTATTTCTCCTATCTCCTAAGCCTTCAACAAGCACCTTCAAGCACAAGAATCCCCAAGCTCCAAGCATTTATACTTGTCTTCAATCTTCTTACATGCTTCCTCATGCTCCACAAGCCAAGCCCAAGCCCCACACCCCAAATAAATACCCAAAACCCAAGCAAACAAAACAATATCCCAAGGGGGAAACACACCAATATCACCCAATTTGCAAAAATCAGAGAAAATAGTAAAACTCACTATAAAATCCTAATTAAATTTCTAAGGGAGATTAACTATATACCCTATACCCCATATAAACCCCAAGACCTAAATCAATTTTAAAACCCCAAAACTATGCCCTAAGCTGCACCTAATTGTTGTGAAACCCTAATTCTGATACCTATCCTGTCTATCTCTCAAATTAACCTAAATTTTGGTCACAAAAATATGAAAAAATTCCTAAGAGTACATGCTTCCCTAATCTAATCAATCTCACAAGAATCAAACAAAAATCATGCACCAATCTCTCATACTAAATTCAGAAAAATCAAGTACTAAACAAATGCAAAATAAAAGCAATAATATTGTAAAATATGCCAAAAATATAAAATGCATGAAATTAATATTTTTATTATTTCACAATTTTCTAGAGGTCCTAAGGAAACTAGGGGGAAAAAATCCCATCCTAAAATGATCATTTTTCAATTTATTGTGAATTATTTGCTAACCTATATGCAAACATGAAATAAAATGAAAATCAATTAAAAATGCAAAAATATGCATGGCGAATAACAATTCCTGCAGTTCAAAAATGAATTGGGCTCAGGAGGGGGGTGCCAATATCACAGCGCTAGGCCCAAACCCAAACCAGAAAAACATTGAAAAAAAAACAAGGAAAAAGGGAAAAACCGGGTGGCAAATAGCAATTATTTTGCCCTGTTATTTCACTGGGCCTCCAAAGTGGGGTGCTATTAGCAATTCTGGCCTAGACCCAAAACACCAATCAACAGAGAGGGGGGTTCAATGGGGAAACGGAGGGCATGCTTAGCAAAGCATAATGGGCCTAAGGCCCGAACCCAATCTCACCGCTATCAGCACAAAAAAAACCCTAATGCTATCACCCTCTCCTTCACTGTTCATCATCCTAGCGCCATCTCACCCTAACCAAGCTCTCTCTCGTCTCACCATCTCTCTGATTCTCTCAGAAACCTCTCTCAACCTTGTTCTACTCCATCACCAAACATTCATCCAACTCACTCAAATTCCCTATCTCGCTTAAACCCTCTTAGTTCAATCTATCTCCAATCATAGTTTATCCTCCTCAGCTCCAACTTCTAATACTCAAGCTAACTAGTTCCTCAGCTAAAGCTACGAAGCCAAAAGGTTCAGAGTAAAACCTGGGGAAGGCGACACAAACCGATGAAGAGATGAAGCTGGTGGCGCCTATGAAGGACTGGAAGGATCGGACTCTGGAGAAGTCTTCGTTGAAGATTGAAGATCCACGGCGGCAACGGCGTTCTTGTGACGGACTGGAGAGGATTCAACGAACGTTGATGAATGCTCTTTGCTAGCTGGCAGTTTTCTGGAGAACATAGATGAACGAGCTTAAGGCGATGGCGATTCTTGATTGTTTTGCCATGAAGACTATTAAACAACGAAAGTCCATGAAGAGATTCGGATGAAGGTTCTTGATCTGGAGTGGATGATGATGAACAAAGTTGCTATTTGTTGAAGATTCTTGATAAAGGTCTGTTTGGAGGCTTGCTGAGAAATCTGGAAATTATTGGCGAATCTTGAATACACAGGATGATCCTGATGAAGATTAATGAAAGAATCCGATGATGATCTGAAGTGTTCTGTTAACTTGAAGAAGGATGAACACAAGAAATGGATTTGTTAATGTTGATTCCGGCGACGATCTGGAGATTATTGATGAAGATTATGTTGATGTTCTTGATGATCTTGAAAAATATGAAGAACAATGGATGAATGTTGATGATTGTTGGCAGATTCCGGTGAGATTTGGTGTTTCCGGTGACGGTTATGTTTTCCGGCGAGTGGTGACGGCGGCTGACGGTGGTTGCATGTACTCCGATGAAGGTTTCCGGCGAGGGATTGGTGGGGGACAGGTGGAGCGCATGCAGTGCTGAGGGAGAGGGAGTGGCATGCAGAGAGCCACGTGTGGGAGTGGGAGAGTGTGGAATGACGACGTGTCAGTTTCTGAGAGAAAGAAAGATGAGGTGGCCGAAGTGAGGTGGAGAGGGGAGAAAGCCACACGTGGGGCCCCCTTTATATGACACATGGCACGAACTGGATCAGACTGGGCCTTGAATTGGATTCTGGCCCACTAACAAAAGACTTAGACTCTAATTAATTGGATTTAATGAAAATGATTAGCTGACATTAATAAAACAAAAATGATGATTAAAATTACTAATTAACTAAACAAAGATAATTAATGCCCTAAAAAACAAGACAATTAATACACTAATTAACTAAAGATTGATAACTAACAATTAACACCTAACTAAATCTATATCAAAAATCTATTAAAACTATAATACTCTAATTAAATCCTAGAAAAATAATAAAGCCTATTAAAATTCTACACTAAATCTTTTAACACTATTTATAAAAACTAAAATCTAATATTATAATACTACCTATTATTCTATTAAACCATAAAATCTATATGAATTCTATTCAAAAAAATCTAAAATAAAATTTCTATTAAAGTCTATACTATTTATTCTATAAAATCTATAAAAGTTCTATATTTCTATTTAAAACTATAAAGCTAATAAAACCTATATCCATAAAATTCTATAATATTCTAAAATCTAATAAACCTATTAAACTTCTAGAAAAAGATTATAATATTCTAAAAAGGCAATAAAACAATTAACTCCAATAAAAGGGACGCGAGACCAGACTGAAATAAACGGTAAACCCCGGACACCACAATATCCTCAAAAATCACAGTGTAAGCTGAAAACGCCGAGGAGCGCCTGATTTCCCAATAAAAGAACTCCGATTATCCGAACTGGTCTGAAACATCCGAAATGTGAAAACAGGGCGGTAATCCCGATAGCATCAGTATGATTGTGAAAATGCAATGCATGCGGTATGCGAATGCGAATGCAAAATGACTCGAAACATAAACCAGATGTGGAACCGGTTGGTCAAATTTTGGGGTGCAACAGCTGCCTCTATTCAAACGGCTTGGACCTGAAGGGTTGAAGAGCGAACGACTTTCAAACATTCAAAGGTAGAAGACAGTCGAATACTAAATAAACCCGAAAATTTGCCAACCGCAGAAATAAACTGCACACTTGCATTGGGAAAAAAATCCAAAGAACTGAATCTTGGTTGTTACAGCAACAACTGATCGATCATCTGATAAAGAAACTTGATTTTAGCCCCCAGTTACTTGTGTGACACCACAGATAACAAACCCGAAGGTTGGATCAACATGCACTTGATCTTATTACATTGTCTAAGGATAGACAGAAAGACACCATCCCGAAGGAAAACAATATCCACATTCACATTGTCTAAAGATAGACAGAAAGACACCGTCCCGAAGGAAAACAATATCCACATCCACATTGTCTAAAGATAGACAGAAAGACACCGTCCCGAAGGAAAACAATATTCACATTCACATTGTCTAAAGATAGACAGAAAGAAATATCCATATTCACATCGTCTAAAGATAGACAGAAAGAAATATCCATATTCACATCGTCTAAAGATAGACAGAAAGACGCCATTCTGAATAACCACATCATCAGTGAGAACTAGCGGAAAGAGGACCATATGAACTTCATCACTGTCTATCAAATTTCAGAATCCTTTCGTCTACAGGAATTGATGGAAAGAAAAATATCCTCGAAGGGGCCCCATCATCAGTAAGAACCGACAGGAAGAAAACCACATTCAAAGAGCCATGTCGTCAATAAGAATCGACAACTAGGAAAACCGAACATTCTTCAAAGATCCTCGGTGTCAATAAGGATCGACGACCCTGAAAAACCCTCTTGAAATGTCATCTCATCCAATAAACAGAAAAAAAAAACGATATCTGAAAGATCGCCTTGAAACCTCTCAACGTCTAAAGATAGACAGAGAAAACCATATCCAAACTCACGACATCTAATGATAGACGGAAAAAACTCGCTGGGGGAGACACATTGTCGATATGAACTGACGGTAAGACCTGCTGAAAAATCACCTGCTCGAACTCCCAATGTCTAGAGATAGACGGAGAAAACCATACCCAAAGGCCGGATCAACATGCACTTGATCTTATCACATTGTCTAAAGATAAACAGGAAGAAATTTGTCCAAACTCATGACGTCTAATGATAGACGGAGAAAACCATACTGAAACTTCACATCGCCTAAGGATAGACGGAGAAAACCATATCCAAACTCATGACGTCTAATGATAGACGGAGAAAACTACTTGTTGGAGAAACACGTCGTCAATAGGAATTGACGGGAAGAGAAATCTGTCGATATCAGATGACTGATGAGTAAAGCTTAACATTCGTATGATCTAAAAATCAAATAAACTAATGAGCTGTCTGAATAAAGCTGCTGGATAAATGCCCCTGAACTGATTACAGAGTGATTCACGTTGCCACATAAGGCTGATAGAAAAACTGGTTTATGCTTCGTATGCATATGCGTATGTTTGAATTTTTCTATGGCGTAATGCTCCATATAGAATGGAAATGCTACGCATTTGAGGATGAAATGCAGATATGATGCAAATATGATGATATATGCAAGATGTACATGCAGGCTCGAGCTGCTAGAGAAATTGGATACAGAGAACCGTTTCAGCAAAATAAATGCTGAAGACGAAACCAACTCTGCTGGGGATAACCGGGTATCACAGAATTATTCCAGCAAAATAAATGCTGGAAAGGTGAAGCCAACTCCGTTGGGGATAACCAAATGTGCTAATCATGATCGGACTTCCCTAGGAATAGCTTACACGTGCCAATGACCGTTGGACTTTTGCTGGGGAAAACAGACAGAGTTTTCCTACATACCAATGAAGATTGGATTTTGAAACTGATGCGCCAATATGGATGGGCCTCACAGTGATTGCCAATATGGATTGGGCTCTTGGGATATCCGTGATGGGTCAGGCACGACTAACGTTGGAAAACATCCTGTCTGAATTCACAGTCTTTGATTGAAGGGTCAAGGGACGGTAACACGACTTCTCGACATTCGTCTCAAACTTGAAGATCGGCTGAATCTACTCAAGTAGCTCTGATTAACTCTGATGACACGGAAAAGAACAATTCCTGCGCTTCTGATATTGCCCCAGTCTATGAGATCCCTGTGGGGATATTCCTCGCATGGAGATTTGAAAATCTGTACCCTGCTGGTCTGATATGAAATGCCCCGACATTCTGAACCTCGGAGATAACTTCCAATCAAATGCCTCTCGAATAAAGAATAACTTCTGTGCTTTTAGGATAGCCTGCCCCGGTCTGCAATGACTTTGCCCCTGATTGGCTGATTCGGTGTAGTGACTCTAGCTGCGAGAGATTTACCGAATCTCGACCCGATTGCCCCAGAATAACAACTTTGGATGGCTGACCTCATTGGTGATCACTTGATAATAGCTTGCCCCGGCTCTCGGAACATTCGGGCATCCTGCATTCTATCCTGATCAGACTTTCTACTGTAGGAAACTTTCCTGTCGTCAAGCGCTTACTCGCAAGTAAAACAAGTTGTTCTGCATAAAAGACATATTAATGCAACATATATGACAGTTTTGACACCCAATCTGTTCACTGGAAAAATGAAAAAACAGTTTATGGCACATAATGCACAAATCAGTTATCAAAATATCAACACAGTACCAACATGGTAAGAATAACCGTTTTAGGAGTCAGTTTCGATGCGATCTTTACCGAAGTATGCTCTCGAAACAAACCTATTTCAATTAGGACTTTTGAAGGTTGTAACGTGGTCAGGTTCACGGTTTCGAAAGAAAGGATAAAGGTTCAAAGTTTATTTTAACCCACCCATTCTCCTTGATGTTCTCCGATCTTACGTTTAGCTAATTCGACCTTAGCGCTCACCTCTTAGAGGTTGAAAGATAGGAGTGACAGTTCGAGAAACTATGACTTTTGAGAGTGACAGTCACTCGCTCTTCGTCTTTGACACTTGGGGTCACACGACCTGATTCTTGTTTCTGGATTTTCTTTTGTAATCCTTTTTCATCTTTTCCCTTTTTTTTCTTTCCCTAACTTTTGCCTGGACTGATTCTTCGGATTTTCTTTTGATTTTCAAGTCCAGCGGGATGCCCTTATTTTTGCCTAAGTCGTTTGTTTTCAAGTTTTGACTTAGCGGGCTTTTGATTCTTTTTCCTTCCCTTTTTTTTGAACAAGTCGTGTGACACTGGTTGTCTGACTCTTTGGGGAATAACGTGACTGTTTCACTTTTGAAATTTAACCCTTGTGGTTTTTTAGGCACGACCTCTAGAGGCGTGATTGTTCCTCAAACGGACACTCCTTTTTGTAATTTGGACGTTCGGTCAAATTAGCTAACACCTACCCTGCCCCAGGTTAAGATTGAGGGATTTTCATTTTCAGAAAGAACTCCTACTACTAGGCTCAAAGGGGTTGACAAGGGATTATCTTCCTTATATCTCCGGTGTTTAGGGATTTGAAACAATGCCTGTACATCATCAGCAGGTTTTATTTCAAAAACATACAATATCGGAAGCTTGCATGTCATTCATTTTCGTCATCCTCCCCGGATTCAGCTTAACCAAGCGTTGGATATCTGTAAAAATCAATTAGTGAACACGAATGGATTTAATCAAAACATGCATACTCATTTCATTATCATCAATTGAATGGAAACAACAAGTTTTACAAACAAGATTGCAATTTAAACAGGAAAGAAACTACAAACATAAAGAAATGACAAGATAAAACACAGGAAAATGTCAGCTTCCGAGAACCGGGCTTTCACATCTGACTTGCTGCTGAACCAACCATCTTTAAAGTTGTTTATTGAAAACATTCCGCTCAAAACGGCAACCGGGTGAAATGTCTCTCTGACTTCATTGGGTTTTGCCTAGCACGCAGGTTTGATCGATAACGATAAGGTTGCTGACTCTGGAAAGGAGCTGACGTCTGTTGCGAAGACTGGACAGATTGGTGACTTTGAACAGTCGAACCACTTGGAGGTCGAATCTGAATTATCAGGGACTCCTTTTGTTCAAGCGCTTTCATCCTCAGGCTTGGTCTAGGCAGCAACTGAGGACAGGGGGATTCTGACACCAATGATTGCAGAATATACTTCTGATCTACGGCAGCTTCGGGAACGTCCATCATTTTAGCACAAACTGGGATAAGACCATTAGGTACAATTACGCCGCCCGACATGAATTCAATAACTTTTGCGTCAATCAGGTCCTGAACGTTGTGCTTAAAAGCGTGACAACTTTCCATATCATGTCCGGGTGCCCCGGAATGAAATTCACACTGCTTACTAGCGTCATACCCATAAGGAATCTTCGTTCCCATGAGTGGGGCCAATGTTCTTTTTTCCACCAGCTTCAAACCTAATAAAGTCTGAAAGAGCTCAGCATACGTTGAAGGTGGCGCCTTAAATATCCTCTTTGGCCTCCCCTCCTGAATTCTTCGTTGAGCCGGATGCATCCTTTGTTGTTGTTGCTGGTGTTGATCAACACGTTTTTTAAGCTCAGGTTCCACAGGCAAGGGTTCCACGGGCACAGGTGGAGCAAGCTCCTTCACTGTGGCTTCAGACAGCTGATCACCCTCTTTCCTAAACACATTCTTGACGACTTCCATGATCAAGCTCATTTGGGTCTTCAGCTGATTATTTTCCTCTTTGAGTATCTTCTGATCCAGACGCAACTCTTGCATGTCTTTCATCATCTGCCCTAGCTGGCTTCGGACTTCCATCAATTCAGCCTGATTTTGTTCCATATCTCTGAGGGAATTCCTGCAACAAACTAGAGATCAGGAAATAAGACCCACAGTTTGGATGTACCTGTTATGTGAGAATGCAATGTAGAAATCAAACACATATTCACGAAAGACAAAGAAAACCCTAAGCTATAAGCACGGAGATAAACACCTCACACCACTATGTAAAGCCAACAAGAGCAGCAAACAAGCACAATCAAGTACAAAATACAATGACCCCAGCCAACAAGCCTGGTGGTGGTCAGCAAACAACAATGCACGAAAGCTAAACAAGTCAGCAGAGAAAAACAGATGCGACACCCGACGCAGAAACCTCTAGCAACTTCCTCCATATTCAACTAAGCTCTCAGTTGGACATTCTTCCGAACATACACTTTCAGTGGAGTATTCCATGACATTGACTGACGAACCCACACAACTGGATGAAGGAGAATCAATAATCTGAACAAAACCCTGAGGTGTGATGAAGATCTTGTTAGAGTCTAGCAGATTCTGAACTTGGCTTCTAAGCACTTTACAATCATCTGTCGAATGCCCCTGTACCCCAACATGGTACTCACAGCGGGCGCTGGCATCAGAACCTGGAAGATAAGGCGGGATCATTGGATTAGTCTCTTTCGGCACTATTAATCCACTTTCGACCAAATCTGGCAACAACTGGCTGTACGACACCGGTAGCCAAGTAAACTGCCTTTCAGGCTTCCTTGGTCTTTGTCGGGCGTGATGGCGCGGCTGACGATAATATGACTGCTGGTTTGAAGTGTCTGAAAACTGAGCCTCAGATGCTAGAGATTCTGAGACAACATCGCTTCCTTCTTCCCACTCCCCTGGAGACCTGAGAACTGATTCATTCTTATCAACTGGGATATAAGGAGCCTCTCGAATCTTTCCATTCTTGAGTCCTCTCTCAACAAGCTCTCCCATTCTCATCAAGCCCTCAAAGTTTGTACAACTGAACGTCATATCATAATAACGGCCCTTCAGAGTATCCAAAAAGAGGCTAACCATTTCTCTCTCCTGAATCGGTGGTTGAACACGAGCAACCAATTCTCTCCATCTTTGCACATACTCCCTAAAGGATTCATTCTCCGCACGAGATAATTCTTGCAAATGCACGCGAAAAAGAGCCATTTCCAGGTTGTAGTCGTACTGCTTCACGAAGGCATTGGCTAAATCCGACCATGATTTGATACTATCACTCTCCAAGTGCATGTACCAGTCCAAAGATGCTCCGATCAAACTATCTTGGAAACAGTGAATCATGAGCTTGTCATTGGTGATATGTGAAGTCATTCTTCTGCAGAACATAACCAAATGTAGCTTCGGACAACTATACCCTTTGTACTTCTCAAAATTGGGCACCTTGAACTTCAGAGGCAACACAAAACCTGGCACCAAACACATGCTCGAAGCATTCAGATCAAGAGTATTCTTATTCATCAGGGCAACAATCTGATCTTCCAACGTCTGAAGTCTTCTCATATACTCAACAGTCCTTGGGCCATGAACATTAACCTGCGGAACAACTCTTGGAGATGGAACAATCCTTGGAGAATCTGGCGTAGAGAAAGTGAAATTGTGGTACTCTGTGTCATTGAGAGAATATGGACCTCTGACAGGGGTTTGCACGGGCTGAGCAACATTGTTCATCTGATCTCTTTGAACATTGTTTCCTCCTCCATTTATAGCTGTTATGGCTTCCATGACCTGAATCAACTGGTGCTTCAACAATTCAAACTCCGCCCGAGTAACAACCAAGTTTTACTCTCCTGAAGCCATGATCTTTCCAGATGCTAACTCAAGTCTAATGCGAATGTCGGGAACTCAACTGACGAAGCGGACAAAAAACGGGTAAGCTCCTTGTTCTGGCTGAGGATGAATATGCAAAATGAAATGCAAATGCAAACGTTCATGCAAAATGCAAAATGCACACACAAGGGACCAAGTGTGCTGTTGAGAAGCCCGATCCATAATACTGGTCTTAACCAGACCCATAACACTGCTCAAGCCTGGTCTCAACAAACCAAAACAATACTCCAACCTGGTCTCCAACAGACCCCATAACGCTGTCCTCAAATATCAACACCACTGAATCTCAATTAAGAAAACCGGTAATCTGGAGGTCAAGTTACCTGCATGCCCCAACCCCTCTCACAGGTAGGTGTCCTATCAACTGACACAAGGTACGGCATCCTATGCGGTCGTCGGCGTCACAGACTTTCAAGACTGATGATACGATACCCAGAAGGTGTGGCATCATCATGTCCTGAAGAGGCCCTCCTCAGCCAACTTCCAATTGATCGGTCCCCAGAGTCGACAATCCAACTAACCAACAACCCCCTCAACCCAAAGGGTTGAAAAATAAGTCAACCAGATAAACCTCGTCTGAGCGTGGATTTCATGAGACACTAGTGCCTGCAAAGCAAGCACGCGCCCACTAATTTCCACAACTAATTCTAGGTGCACTCAAGCCCAGGTCCGGCTTATCTCTCAACAGATCACCCCCTCCCCACAACAGCAAAAACAATATAAAGCTGACAATATGCGGAAAGTAAAGACAGAAATGTAAATCCATACAAAACCCCAGACGGGAAAACAAGCGCTAGGATTGACTCTTGTCGGGACGTTGGATCCCTAGAAAACTATCGGAATCCCCAGCAGAGTCGCCAGCTGTCGCTACTGTGAAAATCGGCGCCGGCTAAACAGAAGAGTCGCCACCGTGCGTTATTTATCCCAAAGGAGGGAAAGTAAACGCTCGAAGTAAACCTACCGCAAAGACGGGAAAGGAATGGTCATTGCAACCAAATCCTGGATTCAGGAGTCAGTTACGCAAGGGGAAGGTATTAGCACCCCTCACGTCCGTCGTACTCGACGGGATCCACACTTGTTTTCTTGTACGGATTGTCATTCTATCTAAACTAAAGGTCAAGGGTTAAAAAAGAGAAAAGGAGTGACTCGGCAGAACACAACCGTTCTATGCCTACGTATTCCCGTTTGGAACGAGAAATCAGAGTCAACGTAGTTCGCCTACCTACGGGAAAAGGGGGGGAAGGTTGCTCGCTAGGATATCGCATCCTATGCCAACGTACTTTCATACAACATGAAAGATCAGAACAAACGTAGTTCGGGTCACGTACGACACTGATTAGTCTTGACTGTTTTTTATCCTTCTGAAAAAAGGTTTTCTCCTGATTAAGAGTCCAAGAGGACAAAAAATGACGTTTTGATTTGTTTTCAGTCTTTTACGTAAGAACTGTCTTTTATTGATGTTTGAAATCTTATTGTATTTTCGATTGTTTCAAGATGAGAAGAGAACGACACTCTAAAACCCTATGGTTGAAAAATGGGGATCAAAACTATCCTAATGTTATCATACATGGGTTAAAACCTAATGTCTGTCGTATTTCTCTCTTGCACAGAGAGAAACAGAGTTCCTAGGGGATAGACGGAAAAGAAACAGCATATATACAATAACAGTAAAATGCATGAGATGCAGCAAAACAAGTGAGGCAAGGGAGTCCCACTCAATCTCGAACCTGAAAAACAACAGGCAAAAGTGAAATAGAATTCACTTTAAACCTAGGGGAAATTAACAAACAGTACAGCAAAGAAAATAAAACCCCAAAACTAGCCCTGACAGCAAACCAACTCCTACAGCAACAATTAATCAACAGCAAATCAATTGACAGTAACACTTTCAAGGGAAACTCCACTTCAATCTTCAATGACTTATAAGTTTCAAGGAAAGCCCTCCATCTCCAAAAAAACACCAAGCTTTGGCAAGCAATGAATCCCAACAGTCAACAGCTTCAGACAGCATCAAACAGCAGTAAAACCCTAGTTCAACAGTTGAGCAACTTTGACATGCACAAGCTTCTCTTTTATCAATCTTCAATGCCATGAACTTTATCTTCAATGAACCTATTTCTTCAAGGCAAGCACTCCAGAGGAGAATCACTCAACAAAATAAGTTGAAATGCTAAAACAGCTTATTGACAACCAAAGGAAGCCTATAAGTGTTTAACATTATGAGAGACAGGTTCCCTCAAAGTTCTACTTCCAGGATAAGCCACTTATCCCTCCAAAGGAGGAATGTGAATACCTTAGAAGGACTTTATGTCATAGGGAGGAATAGAGGCACAAGATGCTTTCTCTATTTGTAAGAAGAAATCATTCTAAGTCTAAGGCTCTTTCCTATTTCTCCTATCTCCTAAGCCCTCAACAAGCACCTTCAAGCACAAGAATCCCCAAGATCCAAGCATTGATACTTGTCTTCAATCTTCTTCCATGCTTCCTCATGCTCCACAAGCCAAGCCCAAGCCCCACACCCCAAAGAAATACCCAAAACCCAAGCAAACAAAACAATATCCCAAGGGGGAAACACACCAATATCACCCAATTTGCAAAAATCAGAGAAAATAGTAAAACTCACTATAAAATCCTAATTAAATTTCTAAGGGAGCTTAACTATATACCCTATACCACATATAAACCCTAAGACCTAAATCAATTTTAAAACCCCAAAACTATGCCCTAAGCTGCACCTAATTGTTGTGAAACCCTAATTCTGATACCTATCCTGTCTATCTCTCAAATTAACCTAAATTTTGGTCACAAAAATATGAAAAAATTCCTAAGGGTACATGCTTCCCTAATCTAATCAATCTCACAAGAATCAAACAAAAATCATGCACCAATCTCTCATACTAAAATCAGAAAAATCAAGTACTAAACAAATGCAAAATAAAAGCAATAATATTGTAAAATATGCCAAAAATATAAAATGCATGAAATTAATATTTTTATTATTTCACAATTTTCTAGGTCCTAAGGAAACTAGGGAAAAAAAATCCCATCCTAAAATGATTATTTTTCAATTTATTGTGAATTATTTGCTAACCTATATGCAAACATGAAATAAAATGAAAATCAATTAAAAATGCAAAAATATGCGTGGCGAATAGCAATTCCTGCAGTTCAAAAGTGAATTGGGCTCAGGAGGGGGGTGCCAATATCACAGCGCGCTAGGCCCAAACCCAAACCAGAAAAACATTGGAAAAAAAACAAGGAAAAAGGGAAAAACCGGGTGGCAAATAGCAATTATTTTGCCCTGTTATTTCACTGGGCCTCCAAAGTGGGGTGCTATTAGCAATTCTGGCCTAGGCCCAAAACACCAATCAACAGAGAGGATGGTTCAATGGGGAAATGGAGGGCATGCTTAGCAAAGCATAATGGGCCTAAGGCCCGAACCCAATCTCACCGCTATCAGCACAAAAAACCCTAATGCTATCACCCTCTCCTTCACTGTTCATCATCCTAGCGCCGTCTCACCCTAACCAAGCTCTATCTCGTCTCACCATCTCTCCGATTCTCTCAGAAACCTCTCTCAACCTTGTTCAACTCCATCACCAAATGTTCATCCAACTCACTCAAATTCCCTATCTCGCTCAAACCCTCTCAGTTCAATCTATCTCCAATCATAGTTTATCCTCCTCAGCTCCAACTTCTAATACTCAAGCTAACTAGTTCCTCAGCTAAAGCTACGAAGCCAAAAGGTTCAGAGTAAAACCTGGGGAAGGCGACACAAACCGATGAAGAGATGAAGATGGTGTCGCCTATGAAGGACTGGAAGGATCGGACTCTGGAGAAGTCTTCGTTGAAGATTGAAGATCCACGGCGGCAACGACGTTCTTGTGACGGACTGGAGAGGATTCAACGAACGTTGATGAGTGCTCTTTGCTAGATGGCAGTTTTCTGGAGAACGTAGATGAACGAGCTTAAGGCGATGGTGATTCTTGATTGTTTAGCGATGAAGACTATTAAACAACGAAAGTCCATGAAGAGATTCGGATGAAGGTTCTTGATCTGGAGTGGATGATGATGAACGAAGTTGCTATTTGTTGAAGATTCTTGATAAAGGTCTGTTTGGCGGCTTGCTGAGAAATCTGGAAATTGTTGGCGAATATTGAATACACAGGATGATCCAGATGAAGATTAATGAAAGAATCCGATGATGATCTGAAGTGTTCTGTTAACTTGAAGAAGGATAAACACAAGAAATGGATCTGTTAATGTTGATTCCGACGACGATCTGGAGATTATTGATGAAGATTATGTTGATGTTCTTGATGATCTTGAAAAATATGAAGAACAATGGATGAATGTTGATGATTGTTGGCAGATTCCGGTGAGATTTGGTGTTTCCGGTGACGGTTATGTTTTCCGGCGAGTGGTGACGGCGGCTGACGGTGGTTGCATGTACTCCGATGAAGGTTTCCGGCGTGGGATTTGTGGGGGACAGGTGGAGCGCATGCAGTGCTGAGGGAGAGGGAGTGGCATGCAGAGAGTCACGTGTGGGAGTGGGAGAGTGTGGAATGACGACGTGTCAGTTTCTGAGAGAAAGAAAGATGAGGTGGCCGAAGTGAGGTGGAGAGGGGAGAAAGCCACACGTGGGCCCCCTTTATATGACACATGGCACGAACTGGATCAGACTGGGCCTTGAATTGGATTCTGGCCCACTAACAAAAGACTTAGACTCTAATTAATTGGACTTAATGAAAATGATTAGCTGACATTAATAAAACGAAAATGATGATTAAAATTACTAATTAACTAAACAAAGATAATTAATGCCCTAAAAAACAAGACAATTAATACACTAATTAACTAAAGATTGATAACTAACAATTAACACCTAACTAAATCTATATCAAAAATCTATTAAAACTATAATACTCTAATTAAATCCTAGAAAAATAATAAAGCCTATTAAAATTCTACACTAAATCTTTTAACACTATTTATAAAAACTAAAATCTAATATTATAATACTACCTATTATTCTATTAAACCATAAAATCTATATTAATTCTATTCAAAAAAATCTAAAATAAAATTTCTATTAAAGTCTATACTATTTATTCTATAAAATCTATAAAAATTCTATATTTCTATTTAAAACTATAAAGCTAATAAAACCTATATCCATAAAATTCTATAATATTCTAAAATCTAATAAACCTATTAAACTTCTAGAAAAAGATTATAATATTCTAAAAAGGCAATAAAACAATTAACTCCAATAAAAGGGACGCGAGACCAGACTGAAATAAACGGTAAATCCCGGACACCACAATATCCTCAAAAACCACAATGTAAGCTGAAAACGCCGAGGAGCGCCTGATTTCCCAAAAAAAGAACTCCGATTATCCGAACTGGTCTGAAACATCCGAAATGTGAAAACAGGGCGGTAATCCCGATAGCATCAGTATGATTGTGAAAATGCAATGCATGCGGTATGCGAATGCGAATGCGAATGCAAAATGACTCGAAACATAAACCAGATGTGGAACCGGTTGGTCAAATTTTGGGGTGCAACATATAGCTCATAAGTAAAATGCGAATCTTGACAGCCAACGACTTGATTGTAAACATAGTTCACCAGGCGTATAACTTTGCTTGTGGACGAAGTGAACGTCTATTTCCATTAATTACTAAACTTGTTGGCATCTCTTTATGTATCAGTTTGATGTATCATTTACTTTGTGCTTATCCTAGCAGCAACATGTTAACTCATTTTCTTTAAAAGAATTGCACCCTTCGTTTGCACGGAAATGTAAAGAAAAAAAAAGAAAAAACACGCTCCCACGGTCTACTCTTGTTGAGTACATAATCATAATGTAAGCAAACGAGGAAACTTCGAATCCTTGTTCCATGCTTGATGATTTTTTAATGAGTACAGTGATGTAAGGTGGAGAGTGGGTTTGCCTCAAAATAGAGAGGGATTGAATGTAATTAACTTGTGAAAATCATGTATCTTGGGGCCAAATAGTGCCCGCTGATCTTGGACTTATAGGGATAATGGGCCAATATTTTGAAGAGTACGAAACTTGAACCGAACCTTTTAGAACGAAACTGTAGCACCCAACTTATATTCTTTGAGGCAACACTAAAATCTGGCTTCAAATCTCTTGCCAAACGAATACACCCAAAAATCCAACCAGGTTGAATAGACGTCCTTGGAACCAAAACTGATGTGAATCCTCTGAGGAACCTTTTTTGAGAAAAAAAAAGATTTGCTTTTGCTTTTGATTAAGATGTTGTAATGACGAGAATATGTGATTCCGTAATGCTTCATCACAACTTGTAAGAGGCACAAAACTTTATCCTCTTTGACTTAAGGCCACAACCTAGCTTCACAAAATAAAACAAATGAAGTAGTTGGAAGGAAAGAAAAAAAAAGGTTAACTATGTGGGGATGATGGGTCGTGAGAATGAACGCTATCTCCACTTGATATTACTGCGTCTGCACCGATTTGTCAGTCGCATAAACATTAAATAAAGTTAAATAACAAATAGAAAATGCGCAAAAGGAGGCGGCATCTTAGGGTCAAAAATTAAGGTGCAACAGATGCCCCTATTTAAGTTACTTCTACCCGGAGATATGGAGATTGAAATCTCCGTCTCGACGAGATAGGAGGGACTTAAATACAGACATTGCCCAAATTTTTTTTTTGTCCCTAAGAACCTACCGGATGCATATGATATGCGATGATATGAAAAAGAAAGATAGACTGTCCTAGGAAGAAAAGATGTCACAAGGAGCAAACTGGGCTCAACGCGTTAGACAAAGGAATAACAGATCTGACGAACGGGACTCCGAGGGGACAGGAAACAACTAGTGGCGAATCTCCAGAAGTAAAACAGTATCTCATACGCCAGGGATAGGGTGATATGAGAGAAGCTTGTAGTTGAAAGATATGCTTATTACCCTAATGTGTTGATCGGTGACAATCCAAATGGATTTCTTGATCGGGTCCATAATTCAGTTTCATCTTATATTTTCTTTCTTCTTTTCTTCACATATTATTTTATCCTCTTTTCTTTCTTTTTCTTGTTTTTGTATATCCTTTTCTCCTGGAACTCAACTTGAAATAGTAAAATGTATAACTTCCCCGAGCGTCATGATATAGGAATCATGAGTTGGTCTCAATCTTTGTTGTAGAGCTTCCCCGAGCGTCCTAGTCTGGATGCTATGAGCTGGTCTCAGTCTTTATTGTAGAGCTTCCCCGAGTGTCATAGTCTGGATGCTATGAGTTGGTCTCAGTCTCTGTTGTAGAGCTTCCCCGAGCGTCATAGTCTGGATGCTATGAGCTGGTCTCAGTCTTTGTTGTAGAGCTTCCCCGAGCGTCATAGTGTGGATGCTATGAGCTGGTCTCAGTCTCTGTTGTAGAGCTTCCCCGAGCGTCCTAGTCTGGATGCTATGAGCTGGTCTCAGTCTCTGTTGTAGAGCTTCCCCGAGCGTCATAGTCTGGATGCTATGAGCTGGTCTCAGTCTCTGTTGTAGAGCTTCCCCGAGCGTCATAGTCTGGATGCTATGAGCTGGTCTCAGTCTCTGTTGTAGAGCTTCCCCGAGCGTCATAGTCTGGATGCTATGAGCTGGTCTCAGTCTCTTCCCGAAATGATGAGAACTCGAGAGAGCATCTTCACAGGGGGTTGTAATTTTGTAGATTGTGGGTGTCGTTGTAGACTGTAAATGTAGTTCATTGTAGAACCCTGTAGATGTAGTTCGTTATAGAACCCTGTAGATGTAGTTCGTTGTAGAACCCTGTAGATGTAGTTCGTTGTAGAACCCTGTAGATTGTAAATTTTGTTGATGTAATCTGTAATGTACTCTGTTATTGTAGATGTAATTTGTAATTGTAAATTGTGGATGTAGTTGTAAAGCTTCACCGAGGATCCTCGGAAAAATGTGAGCCGGTTGAATTGCCATGTATGTCTGCTCAAGTAAAGTGAGCCAGTTGAACTTGTGTCATGAACTCACTGTGGAATGAGTTCCTGCTGAGTATCTTTGTAATTGTAGAATATTCCGTAAGCTCTCAAATAAAGAGGGGTGTCTTATAATGTCTTTGGTAAGCTTCTTTGATGAATTTATGAGGCGGTGCCTTTTGATGATTTGATGATGTCGAAGGGCCCACTGAGGGCAAATAAGCTGTCTTGTAAAAATGTCATTTGTCGTTTTGAATAGGATCCTGATCAAAACGAGTTGCTCAAATAAAGAGATAAATGTTCGAGGAAATCCTGTGATGCCATTGTTGAAGAAGCGTCTGTCTTTATGAATATTCTTCCTGGGGAATACGGTGCAAAGTAAATGCACATTTAATCCACTCTTAAAGGTTGGAGATGTCCATGATGTGATTGCCAAAGACCGAAGTTCAATTCAGGAAGTAGCCGAAAAGAAACTGTCAAGCAAGACTCGACCATTGAGATATAAACTCAAATGGAATTGCATTGAAATAACCATCTTCCATGAGGGCTGAACTTCATGGGGAAAATAAAACATTATGCTTTTTCTGCCTAGGGTCGATAAATCTAATTGAGGGGATAAGACGCACCCAAACACCTAGGGATAACTATAGCCGAAGCGATGGAACAAAACAAATATGAAGAATGCGAAAAATGCACATGCCATGTTGTCTACTTATATGCTATGCGTATGCCGACGGATTGGGAGAAACGAAATAACGCCTC
This sequence comes from Lathyrus sativus, assembly GCA_963859935.3. NCBI lineage: Eukaryota > Viridiplantae > Streptophyta > Magnoliopsida > Fabales > Fabaceae > Lathyrus > Lathyrus sativus. Next base: position 22,165,367 of record OZ012740.1, on the reverse strand, counting down.
AAACGAAAGGGTACTCAAGCAGAATCTCTATAGATCCTTTATCGTCTACGAAGAGAATCTTCGAACAGAAGCAATCTTCGTGTCTGGATAAAATAAATCCTCCTGCCTTGGGGAAGCATATCATATTGTTGTCTTTCTTCGGACGAGGTAAACGCTCATGGTCATCTTGCTATTCATATATCAAGTAGAGCATAAAGTTTTGAAAAAGTTTAAGTCAATCTGGATTTTGCTATCAATAAAACAGATTTGTGATTAATGAAAGACTTTTTATTGAATGGTGGTCAGCAGAAAAACGTGACCCCGATTTTACAGCGTTGGAAAACAATATCGATTACATAAAGGGAATAATGACTTGCTTCTCTTAGGCAAAATATTTCTTAACAGCATCCGCGTTAATAGGGCGAGTGATCTCTTCTCCGTCCATTGTTGCTAACATCAAAGCGCCTCCTGTCAAAACTTTTTTTTACTACATATGGTCCGTCATAATTCGGGGCCCATTTTCCCCTGACGTCGGTGAGGAATGACTGAATCTTCTTAAGCACGAGGTCACATGCCAATGTCACCAAACAAGTGGTCGCCAGATTTATCAAACGAGATATTATCTGCAGATATGGAATCCCTGAGCGGATTATCACCAACAACGGTTCGAATTTGAATAACAAAATGATGAAAGAACTGTGCCAGAATTTTAAGATTGAACATCACAATTCTTCTTCTTACCGACCCAAGATGAATGGCACTGTTGAAGCGGCCAATAAGAACATAAAGAAGATTGTTCAGAAGATGGTTGTAACGTACAAGGACTGGCACGAGATGCTACCTTTCGCTTTGCACGGTTATCGTACGACGGTACACACATCAACCGGGGCAACCCCTTTTTCATTGGTATACGGGATGGAGGCAGTGTTACCGTTAGAGGTTGAGATTCCTTCCCTGAGGGTTTTACGAGATGTCCAACTTGACGAGGCAGAATGGGTTAAAGATAGACTGAATCAACTCAGCTTAATGGATGAGAAGAGCCTAGCTTCTCTCGCATACGGTCGACTGTACCAAAGCCGGATGAAGAAAGCGTATGATAAAAAGATATGTCCACGAAGCTTTCAGACGAGCGACCTTGTGCTGAAGAGAATTCTCCCGCCACAAACAGATCACAGGGGCAAATGGACTCCTAATTACGAAGGGCCCTACGTTGTCAGGAAAGTCTTCTTTGGAGGAGCCTTACTACTATCTACCATGGATGGTGAAGACTTTACGTCTCCTGTGAATTCGGACGCAGTTAAAAAATACTTTGCTTGAAAGTGACCCGCTGGACAGTAAAAAGAGAGTCCAGGCAAAAATGGGGCATCCTGGCGAACCATAAAAAATGAATAAAAAGGTTCGGGCAAAAGTTAGGGATAAAATTGAAAAGATGTACACCCACGAAGTCGAAAACCTGCATTGGGCGACTTCGGCAAAAAAGGGTATCCCGGTGAATTGAAAACCCACAAAGGGCGATTCACACAAAAGTTAGGGATTGAAAAAGCAAATGACTGCGGTCCGGATTTGATACAGCATTGCTTAGTGGTTTGGGAGTACCTGAGGGTTCGTTTATCCAACACAATCTCTTCCAAAAGTTGAATACCGGGAAAGCACCAGAGTCTGGCGAGTCATAGGAGGATCAACTCATAATGTTTGTCTGCACCACGTTGCCGACATGTATACAAATATGGTTTTGTATTTTTTATGCTTTTTGTGCATATATGTATGGGTGTGTGCGTAACTTCCTCTTTTCAGGAGTTGCATCCGATGTACAAAGTTTTGCCTATTTACAGGCTCAGTCAATAAAACATGTTATTCAGTATTTGATGTTTGTGCTTTACTGTTTTGTATGTGGAAAACGCCGATGTTCCGATGAACTTGCATGTGCATAACTTTGCTGGCCCTTGCCAATAATTGCTAAAACTTCGAATTGACTGAAGTAAAGTCACGGATGCTAATCCGAATAGATTTGGTTGTATAAATTTGTTTTGTCTCGTTTGTGTTTTGCAGGGTTCTTGCCCTGTAAGCGGACAATCAGAAAATGGTGGCCCCAGCCAGAGGCTCCGGATGAAGGACTTGACCTTATTTGATGTTATTTCCCCGCAGGTCGCACCTCACCCCCCAGAGGTTGAGACGATGTTATCCCTTACCGAAGGAAGGATTATTTTCCCAGAAGAGTATCCTCATGGAAGTTGTCCGCGGGTAACCCCAGCAAGACAAGACCAGTGTCCCATGCAGAGTTTATACTCCCCAGAGAGTCGAGTATGTGCATGCTCAATCCCCAACTGGGAGGATTTCCGTGGCGCATAACCAAGATAGTAAGTTCAGAAGGATTATTCCCACCGAGGATGGTTTTCTTTCTCCCCACAGGTCGTCATGCCTTCGTCAGGATGATTATCCTCAGCGGAGTGGTAGTTCCGAGTTTGTAAACTGTACCCAGACAGTTGTCTCCCAAAAGGGTTGATTCTCCCCCAGCTGAGTTAATCTTCCCAGCAGGTGTTGTTCTTTCCTCCCAGTGGAAATCGATGTGTAACCTCTCCCCGGCAGAGTTGGTTGTATTTCCGGCATTTATTTTTCCAGAATACTTTGCGATATCCGTTCATCCCCAACAGGGTGGTATTTGTCCTCAACAGCCGTGTTGAAGCAAGCTTGTCAGAGCTTCCCCAGTAGCCTGAACCTGCATTTGCATTTGCATACATTATCATGTTTGCATCTACCCAAAAACGCGTAGCATTTCCATGCCGTATGGAGCATCGCGCCATTATCAGACATACGCATTTTGAGACATAAATCAGGTTGGTTAACCTTTTTGCTTTCAGGTGTGTTTCTCAGCAGGAGTATGAAGTTATAATTCAAGTTTATTACCAGACGATCGAGGTATCACCGTGAGACATGTGATGATGCAGTTCTTGTTACTATTCCCCACAGAGTTACTGGCTGAAGTTTCTCTTATCCGACCAGCGGAGGGTTTTTCTTCAGGTTTGCTGTTGCGGCAGCATTTCAGGGTTTCATGAATCAGAATTTCAGAAGAGGTCACTTGTTGTCGAAACGGGTGTCGGGCAGTTATTTTCAGAATATCCCCAGTGGAGTTAGCTACTACCAAGAATAGGCAAGGAAGCTATATCCAAAATGGAGTTTTCCCGTATGAAACAGGCGGATGAAATTTCCTGTATGAACCAGGCATATGTGTTATGTTTTCCCGTATGAAACAGGCGGATGAACTTTCCTGTAAGTATCAGGCAGATGTGTTATATGTTTCCCGTATGAAACAGGCGGATGAACTTTCCTGTATGAACCAGGCAGATGTGTTATGTTTTCCCGTATGAAACAGGCGGATGAACTTTCCTGTATGAACCAGGCAGATGTGTTATGTTTTCCCGTAAGAATCAAGCGGATGAATTTTCCTGTATGAATCAACCAGATGACTTTTCCCGTAAGAATCAGGCGGATGAACTTTCCTGTATGAACCAGGCAAATGATGTTTCCCGTATGAAGCAGGCGGATGAATTTTCTGGTATCCAGATCGATGATTCTCCCGTGATAGATAGAGTATGTGAGTTGTGCTCCGATATTTGACAAAAGTATCTTCCCCAAGGAAGTCGCCGTGATTTCCTCGTGTTACTATCCCCAGTAGAGTCTTCTTCAAAGTCGTTTGTAGGTTGGGACCAATGGAGGTGGCTACTGTAGAGGTAGGCAGAGAAACGATGTTCATATGATTTTCCCGTATGAAGCAGGCGGATGGATTTTCCTGTAATCAGGCAGATGACTTTTCCCGTATGAAGTATACGGATGGGGTTTCCTAGTGTTTAAACAGACAATGTGCCTGTAGAGATAGGCGGATAAGTTCCCTGTGATTAGACACAAATGTTCCCCAACGAAGTCGTCAGGATTTTTCTGTAGTAACAGAATATAGCGTCCTAACATGGATAAAGTTCTATCCCCGTGATGATAGAGTCTTTTTTAGGCTGATGAAAATAATCCCCAGCACGGTCGCTAATTGATCAGTTCGTTGCCGTAACAACCGAATCTAGTCAGCAGATGTGGTTTTCCAAGTAGTTTGTGCAGTTTATTTCCGCGGTTGGCAAATTTCCGGGTTCTTGGTATTCAACCGTCTCGTACCTCGATTGTTTGAAGGTCGTTCGCTCTTCACCCAATCGGGTCCAAGTCGTTTGAATAGGGGCAGCTGTTGCACCCTAAAATTTGCTCAACCTATTTCACCTGGTTTATGTTTTAATTGCATTATCATTTGCATAGATACATCATGTACATAATCTAATCATTTGCATAACATAGCATAACAAGGCATCCAACAAGGGATCAAGTGCCATCCTTATCTAAAGAAGCACATCAAGGGGCTTTATTCAAGCTTAAGACCATCCAAGTCATCAAGTCATGTTTGAAGCTTTGAGAAGTTTGAGGGTCAACCAGTGGACTTCTCTCCTAAGTTGAGGTGTATTGAGGGTCATCAATGGGGGTATGAGCTGTGAATTGAGGGTATGGAATGTGTACAAAGATTATGAAATGCCTAGAGGGTCATGTTGAAGATGAGACAAGTCATTAATTCAAGCACAAGAGCCACAGTTGAAGTGCAGTCGACTAGGGTTTCATTTGGGTCAACCCTGGATCAACTGAGTGATTGAAGAGAATCAAGGCTTAATGGGAGGTTGTGGGATTCATGAATTGATACGTTGATACATGTGGGGTGTTGTGCCAAGGATAAATCAAAGAGAATCAAGAGTAGGAGGAGTTGCCAAATTAGGGTTTCAGTGTAAAATCCCCTAATTTAGGCCTAACTTCCAAGCCAGATAAGTCAAAATTCAAGTTTTCAAATGGATTCTTGGCCAACATGAAACTTGTAGATCTTCTCAATAAATTTAATTTGAGTACTAGAAGTCTTCAAGAAGATTTGTAGAACTCAAGTTATGGTTCTTGCAAGTTATGGGTCATCAGAGGACACTGAAATTTATCTATGAAAGTCACTTGACTTCCAAGCAACTTTTGCCCATCAAGGAGTTGTCAAATGGATTCTTGGAAAACATAAGAATTGTAGGGCTTGATCTTATATTTAATTTGAGTACTATAAGTCCTCAATAAGATTTGTGGAACTCAAGTTATGGTCTTGGCAATCCAGGGGTATTTTGGGTATTGATGATTATAGGTCATTTTTCAACATAGGTCAAAATCTCCATCTTCCACTCCTCAAATGAAAAAATGTTCAACATGAGATGTGCTTAAAATGATGTTTTTGGGCTAGGAAAGAAGTCATGAGAGCTTGGAAAGGCTTGTATCACAAAATTGCAAAAATGGCCTAAAATAAGGGTGAATTTCAAATGAACCAAAGAGGAAAATTGAGATTTTTGAGCTATAGGTCCAAACTAGTCCATATGACATACCAATTTGATTGGAAAACACATTTTGAAAACAATGACATTGCCACATTTTTGAGTTGAGGGATAATTCAATGACTTCCTTTGTAAAGTGGTTACTTACATCATAAGTAACATGTGCAAAACCACTCTTTGGAGCTTAACCAAAGCCTTAACCCTTGCTAATCACTTCAATATGTCATCTAAGGAGAAATTGGATCAGAATGAGGTGCAAATACAAGCTTAGAACTCAGCTGCCATGTATGAGCTTCTCATGACATTTTCAAATGCAAGAGATATTGAACTTCTCATTGGATCAATCCAGAAGTTTCTAGATCATTCATACACCTTATATATAAGTATTAGAAGAGGTTCAAGGCATTGGTTGGTGCAGATTGACGGAGATTGAAGAGATTGAGTTTGGAGTTTTCATCTTGCAAATCCAAATCGGTTACACAAATTGGAGAGGTTTCAATCCAAATTTTTGCACTCAGAAGCTTGAGCATGTGTTGGTGATTGATTCCAGATAGATTGCTGATCAAGATTATGGAAGAATCATGAGATAGCACTTTGAACTCATCTCTTGCAAGTCAGAATCGGATTTGGCAATTCAAGAAGATTCAACTCCAATTAATGCATACAGAAGCTTGGTAATTGATCATCGAACGTGTCTGGAAGATCTTGGAGCTGGATTTGAAGATTTGCTTGCTCTGTTCATCCAAGATTTGCAGGTATGTAAACTTCCTTCTATGGCTCGATTCATGTAGATTCCTTAGGTTTTAGATGGTGATATTCATTGTATATCATGGCTAGGTGGATTCTGGTAACTAATTTCACGATTTAGAGACCAAATTAGGATGGACCAGATTTCTTGTGAGGATCGTATCTTGCAGTTCTTGGAGGTTTAAACTTAGTTAGATAGTGGAATTGACTCAGTGTAGCATGGTGATGAGTCTAGGCTTATCAATTTTAGGTTTGGTGGAGTTTGGATCATGAGCATTTTCTGGTGTGATCATCGTGTTTTGAGAAGGAGAGTGATTCAATGTCAATGGATAACATGAGTGAATTCCTTGTGGAAAAATGAGCCAGATGATGTTATTAGGGTTGAGTTTTGGTAAGGATTAATGTAGTTGCGTTTGGAGAAGATGAAGGTTGCAGCTCTGTTCAGCCATGGCTTCTTTCTCCCTCCAAAATTCAAAGGTAGAAGATGATAGGATGACCCTTAGATCTTGTTGGACTTTGACTGGAATGAACATCCAACGGCCACGAGCGCGTCTTAACTTGTGAAGGATTCTGAGAGGAGGGTGAAACGTACCGTTTCACTTAATGAATTATAGTGGGCTTAAGTCATTTGTTACTAATCACACCCCAGCTTGGAGGCCCATTTGAAAACACACAGGATTTAGTTGCTATTCACACCAAGAATTTTCCATTTTTTCTTTATTTTTTCAATTAATTTCTGAACTGGTGTTGGGCCTAGTGCGCGCTTCCTATACGCACTCCCCTCTGAGCCCATTTGGTGTTTTACACTTCAGTTTATTGCTATTTGTCACGCATGATTTTCTTTTTCTTATATTTTCTTTTTATTTTCATATTATTTTAGGTTAATTAGAAAATTCACAATAAATTGAAAAATAAACATTTTTGGATGGGAATTTTTCCTTTGTTTTCCTTAGGGTTTCTAGAATTTAATAAAACAATAAAAACACAAAGTCATGCATTTTATATTTTTTGGTATATTTTACAATATTATTTCTTTTATTTTGCATTTGTTTGATACTTAATTTTTCTGAATTTAGTATGAGAGATTGGTGCATGATTTTTGATTGATTCTTGTTGGATTGATTAGATTAGAGATACATGCTCCCTTAGGGATTTTTCTCATATTTTTATGATGAAATTTAGGTTAGTTTTGAATAATAAACTTTAGGGTGCCAGGATTAGGGTTTTACAACACTTAGGTGTAGTTTAGGGCATAGTTTGGAGACTTAGGGTTTGATTTAGGCCTTGGGGTTTATGTGGGGTATAGGGTATATAGTTAGGTTCCATTAGAAATTAATCTAGGATTTTATGATGAGTATTACTATTTTACTTGATTTTTGCAATTTGGTTGTTGTTTGTGTGGTGCCATCTTGGGCATTTGGCTTGTTTGCTTGGGTTGGGCTATTCTAATTGGGCTTGGGGCTTGAGTTTTGCTTGTTGGAGCTCATGAAGACATTGGAGATGATTGGAGACAAAGGATGGAGCTTGGAGAATGAAGATTCTTATCCTTGAAGGTGGCTTTTGAAGACTTAGGAGATGGGAGATATAGGGAGAGCTTTAGATTAGACTGATTTCTTCTTTCAAACATAGAGAGCTTCTTGTGCCTCTATTCCATCCCATGACACAAGGTCCCCCAAAGAAGTTCCATCTCTCCTTAGGTGGGATGTAGAGCAAGCTTTGGTTGGGTAGAACCTTGAGGATACCTTTTACTTGCTATGCTAAGATCTTAGTGATTTCCCTGGGTTGTCACTGAGCCTCTTAACATCTCAACTCCATCTATCATTAGTTGATTTTCTTCTGGAGTGTTGGCATTGGAGAAGGGGACCTATTGGAGAATGAAGTGTATTGAAGATTGGTGAAGATGAAGCCTGTGCTTGTCAAAGCTGGGTATCTGTTGAAGACTAGGGTTTTGCTGCTGTTTGAAGCTGTTTACTTGTTGGGGTTCAGTGCTTATTAAAGCTGGAGATTTTTGGAGATAAGGGCTTATCTAAAGCTTGAAGATCATTGAAGATTGAAGATGAGGTCTTACTTGAAGGTGTTACTGTCAACCTTTTGTTGTTGATCATCTGTAGCTGTCAGAGCTGTTGCTGTTTGAACTGCTTACTGTAGGAGCTGGTGTTGCTGTCAGAGCTGGTGTTGGGTTTTATTTCTTTTACTGTATTGTTTGTTGGCTTGTTCAGCTTGCCCCTTAGGTTTAAAGTGAAGCTGTTTCATTTTTCCTATTGTCTTCCCAGGTTCGAGGTTGAGTGGGACTCCCTTGCCTCGCTTGTATTGCTGCATCTCATGCATTTTACTGTTTACTGTATATATGCTGTTTCTTTTCTGTTTATCCCCTAGGATCTCTGATTTCCTCTGTGCAGGAGGGAATTATGACAGACATTAGGTTGTAATCCATGCATGATAACATTAGGGTAGTTTTGATTCCCCTTTCAAACCCCAGGTTTCTAAAATTTCTTTCTCTTCTATCTCAAAACAGTTCAAAACACAGTAATAAGGATAATCGATGTCGTACGCTACGAGCCTTAAGCTATTTGAGTGAAGGTTGCTGGAGGGCCACTCTTCAGTAACCTGATTGCTTAGTGTGTTACCCTTAGGGTGACATACGGCGTAGTCACCCTCAAATCATAGTCTCTAGTGCGTCAGAGATTGCAAACATCATAAAAAACAGTTCTTGCATAAAAGACTGAAAACAAACATCAAAGTGTCATTTTTGTCCGCTTGGACTCTTAAACAGAAGAAAACCTTTTCAGAAAGATAAAAAACAGTCAGACAAATCTGTGTCTTCCGTGGCCCGAACTACGTTTGCTCTGATCTTTCATGTTGTATGAAAGTACGTAGGCATAGGATGCCGTATCCTAGCGAGCAACCTTCCCCTCTTTTCCCGTAGGTAGGCGAACTAAGTTGACTCTGATTTATCGTTCCAGACAGGAATACGTAGGCATAAAGTGCGATACTTTTCTGAGTCATTTTTCTTTTCTTTCAATCCAGACCTGTAGAGTAGATAGAATAACAATCCGTACTAGAAAACAAGCGTGGATCCCGTCGAGTACGACGGACGTGAGGGGTGCTAATACCTTCCCCTTGCGTAATCGACTCCCGAATCCAGGATTTGGTTGCGATGACCATTCCTTTCCCGTCTTTGCGTTAGGTTTACTTCGAGCGTTTCCTTTCCCTCCGTTGGGATAAATAACGCACGGTGGCGACTCTTTTGTCATATCCGGCGCTGATTTTTGCAGTAGCGACAAATGGCTGCACCAGCCATAGAACCAACACTCAAGCCAAGCATATTTGTTTGCTGGAGAGTAACAAGCTCACTGACAACTGAACAAATCAGTGCCTTCAACTTGCATAGGTACGTAAGCTTCTGACTTCACTATGTGACCGTATTTACATATTATGTTGGTTTTGCTTTGAACATCAATAACTTCGTAAACTTATTCTGCTTGCTCTGGATTTTGGACAGGTTTCACCGTGTTGTCGTGATCGGTTGATGACTGGCGGATCTTCCGTTTCTGGAACAGAACTGTGACGTGCTGCTGTGAAGATCCTCATTCATTCTTGTGTTGTTTTTGCAAGTGATTGGATTTCGGCGGCACTTTCGAGTTTGGGAACATAGAAAAGTAGTGATACCTTAACTCTTGGATTGGTAATTTGAAATTAGTATCAACGATTTGTATTGTACCTTGCATATTTGGAATTTGAACTTTGTAACTTATTTTGAGCTAGTCTTGTAAAGATGGATCTTGTATCACACAAACATTATTCTCCCGTTTTTAACTTTTGCCAATTAATTCATATCTTAAACCATGGGAAGACCAAAGAAAGTTCTTGTGCAAATGACTTTGAATTAGGGTCACAATATAGTGACGTTTCATGGTTTTTATTAAGTCTTAGAGTTCTTGTATTTAAATCATTCATGGACCTTTGAAGCTTTTAGCTTGCAAGTTTTCGAGATTACCATAAGACATGAACTAAAGCGTTTTGAGAAGCGACCTTAAGATCAAATGGAAATCCAATAATCCATCGTTGCATTTTGGATGAATCGGGAACATGAACCTTGACTTACGACACATTCTTGAACTTTTCCCATAATATTTCCACTTGCACTTTGATATTAAAAGTAAGTTAACCATGAATAGCACTTAGTGTACGTGGATCTTGGAGTACCTTTGTATTTTGTGGATTGTCCTCTTGAATGACATAAATTCAAAATTTCAACTCTCTTACTTGACAAATGATTACTCAACCTCAGAAACTCTAAAGGTAAATTGACTGATGGTACATCCTCTCTTATATCCACGAGAAAGCAATCATGGTTGGTTGAGGGCTAGGAGCACACACACATGAAGCTCTCATGATTTCCAAAATTCTCTGCAGTAAGCCCAACTTCATAAAACAAAAACAAACAAACTGGTTAAAACGGTTAGTTATGCATGGATGACTGACTTAATATGATATGCAAAAGAAAAGCACAAGTAGGTGGGATCTTAAGGTCAAAAATTAGGGTGTGACACTATAGTCGAATGCGGAGTTCAAATTATAATCTTTTTGCCTTTACATTATTGCAGTTATTTTCAAAGCCATTTACATTCTTGCACTTTACTTTCGACATTTATCTTCAAAGCCTTTACATTTATGCACTTTTACATTCTTTCCTTTAAATCTTAGACGCATTACATGATTTCTTTTACTTATTGCTTTTAATCTTCAAGTCACCTTACTTTCCAAAAGATTTCATAGTCGAACGCGGAGTTCAGCTTAGGGTATTTTTTGCATACTTAGCACATGTTCTAGGATTTAGTATGGTCCATCCTGCAAGTTACTCAATTTTACCCTAAATTGACAGACTAGCAGTTGTTTACTAAAATTCACAGTAAATAAATTGGCACACCTGGTAGGACCCAGTGCTAAGCATTTCAAGATTTACATTAATCTTTTGGGCGAATACTTCATTGTATGTTATTAAGGAGTGGAAAGTTAGCCACAACACACGAGTAAGTACCAAAAAGAAGATATATCAAAAGAATGGCAACAAGTGTTATTGCAGTGAGAATAGGATATCAAATTATTAATTAATTTGAATCGCATCTTTAGTTCACAACCAGTCTTTAATTTATCCGAAGGAAAGGTCAAAGAAAGGAAAAACCTAATTTTTACATCGTAAACACAATGCGGGGAGAGATCTATGTAAGGGGTTGGTTAAGCTTAGGGAAGGTATTAACACCCTAAACTTCTGTAGTACTCTACAGGAACCTTTTGTTTAAGTTTACTATTTTGCTTAATTATCTGCTTGAGGGTATATTGCTAAGTGACAGAAAGACCTAAGGGTTAGTCCTAAGTTTACTCGCTAAGATTCACATCTTATGCCTATGTATCCGAGGTAGGGGATGGAATCAGAGTAATCGTAGTTCCCCTTGAAAGGGAGATTAGAAACTTCTTGATTGTGGTCAAGGTTTCAATGGGGAGTAAGCGTTCTTAAGGAAGTGCTTACGTGGAGTGCGGCGACTCCAATCTCTACGTTGTAAAGAGTTGAATTAAAAAGGGTAAAACTAGGTATTCCACAGCGGGAAACCTAAAACAGAGTGCGGCGACTCCTTAACCTAATGCTAGGGTAAAGGGTATTTTCGCCCACAGCGGGACACCTAGTCAATTAGGGTTTTGAAATGGTCAAATGTTATGGTTATTGACTCGGCGGTCAAACGGCTAGACCTAATCCTTCGGAAGGACATTGGCGGTAAATTATTACATGGCAGAATTTGAAATACAGTGAAAATATGAAAGCAGTAAAGAAATGCAAAGCGACGATCATTCGCATAAATTACAATCATGAAAAATGCAAAATAACGACAGCATATAAAACGACGATATTCTCGCATAATTACAACCGAAAAAATACAAATGTAAAGAAATTGTAATACGGACAAATAAGACACAACGAAAGTCAGGCGACTCTTAGACGAGATAATCAACCAACAACAATTAATTCGCACATTGAAATCAGGTATTAGCCGCATTTAAGAAACATTTGAAATGAATTGAAGAATTTACAAGAATAAAAAAATGGTCTTAATTCAAAAATTTTCCTTAAAAAAAAGTTTTGACTAGTTACAAAAGTTTTAATTTTAAAATGGGTTGATTTTAAGTTAGTAAAATATTTTCAATTAAATATTAAAAATTCTTTAAAAATGTCTTAATTGATAAAATTGATTTTTCACTTAAAAAATGGTTTTACTTAGAAAAATACTTTAATTAGGAAAAAAGGTTTGATTTAAAATATGTTTTAAGAAAAAAAGAACTTTAATTTTATAATATTTTTTTATTTTATGTTTTCAGGTGGTTTAAAAATGCTTTTTAATTTAATAATAGAGAGGGTTTTAAGAAACATTCTAATCTAATTACATTACAAAGCTATACAATAATAATGATATTTAATAATAATAAATAAATTATAAAAGCAAAGGGAAATAAAAAAAATGAAAAAAAACATAAGATGCACATGAATAAAAGGGGCCGACTGATGACTTGAAGCATCTAGGTTTTTTTTAACCCACTCCTTCTTTTTCGTTGCCGGCTGCGGCCCTCTTTTTGGCCTTGCATGCGACAAAATTTCCCTCTTCTTCTTACTTCTCTTATTCCTCCTCTTCTCATTGTAAATAGAAACGCAAACATAAAAAAACAAAGTTAAACAATTAGATGCTCACAGTTAGACGTATGGTGTGAGCTTGGTAATGAGCGAAAGGTGATGTCGGCGATGATGTTGAATGAACTGAGCCTCCGCCGTTGGGACTTTTTGCTCGCCGGTAGCGCTTGCCCGGCGTTGGAACTTCAAAGTTTTCGCCGCCGCCTCCGGGGATTGACCTGTTCTGATCTCAATGACGACAAATGCTTTCGTGGATGATGAACTTCTCTTTTTTTTGTCTCGAAAATCTTGATGATGATGAACCTTTAAGGGTTTTCTGAAAAAAGCCCCCTCTTTCTTGATCCTTCTACTGCCGTTTTATGTCATTGATTTTTCGTTTTCGTTGGGCCTGGATCTCTTGATTTGTTGCGAAAATACTGCTTTCCACATGCTGCTTTTTCTCAAGAGTTATTGATTTGGTTTGCTTTGAGATTTTTCAGGCTTTGATTTGTTTCCGGATGTTGCAAAATTCTTGTTCTTGTGGGATGATGTTTGTAACACCCATTTTATTTATTTAGTCATTTTGGTGTTAATTTAATTATTTTATGTTGGTGTGCCCTTAGGTGGGGTGTGTTGGCATGTGATTGGTGAGTATCCTTGATATATAAGGATCATTGGTGGTGTGGAGATAATAATATAATAGTTAATAATAATATTGGTGGTATTATTATTATTATTATTATTATTATTATTATTATGATTATTATCATCAGTATGAATATTATTATTGGTGGGTGTCCCTAATGTGGGAGGATTATTGGTGTGTTTTGATGAATATAATAATATAGTGTATAATATTAATATTGGTGGGAATATTATTATTAGTATTATATTTATTATAGTTACTATTGTTATTATTATTATTATTATTTTGGTGAGATAATAATAATATTATTATTATTATTATTATTTTATTAAGTTATTATTATTATTATTATTATTAAGTTATTATTATTATTGGGATTAGAGAATTAAAATAGAGAATGAGAGGAGTTAGTAGTTTTACGATACATTCAGAGAAGTTAGAGAAAGTGGAAAAAGAACGATAGAAAGGAGAGAACGGAAAAGGGAACGGAAAAGGGAGCGAAGAACGAAGGATACGGGGGAAAATCAGAATTGGCCAAACCTTGGAGGATTCTTTCATCGATCAACTGATTAACAAGGTAAGGGGGGAGAAACATGATTGGGATGGTATATACATGTATAGGGTAGAGGGGATTCCTTAACCCCGTAGGAAAATTCCGATCTATGAAGTTTTATATTGGCATACTTGTTATTGTTGTTGCTAATGCTAAATTGATGCTTGATATTGATGAATTGTTGATTGGTATTGGTGAATTTGGTATATATATATTATGGTGATGTTAGTGAGATTATGGGTTGTTATTGCAGTGTTGATAGTAAATATAAATAGAGTTTTGGTGAGATTTGGTGTTGTTACTATAGTGTTGGTAATGACCAGGATTATAGCTTTGGGAAAATTATGTGTTGTTCCCTGTGATGTTGTTAGTGACTATGGTTAGGACCTTGGTGAGATTCAGAGTAACTCTGAAGTGTCGGTAATGTACCGTAATGTTGGTCCTAGAGTAGGAAGTATAAGATAATTGGTAAGTATAATGTTTATTGGTGTGTTTGTGTTTGATGATAACTAGTAATTGATAGTGATGGAGTATAGGTCAATGTTGATGAATTATTGTTTTTGATTAATTTGGCGTATAGGCTGGGTTTACGGTTTTAGGGAGATTCTGTGTGACCCTTTGAGGCATCGGTAGAATGTCTAAGAGTTGATTTGGGAAGGTGGCTTAGAAACCAATAAGTTATGATATCGTATATTGTTGGTACTAGTCATAAGCTGTGAATTGGAAGTGAGCAGTTAGGCTGAGTTCGGCTTAGAATAGCTCTGCAGAACTGTGAGAAATTGGTGAATCGCAGCATTCGCTGGGCTTCGCCTGGCGAATGGGGGCGAGTGTTCGCCTGACGAGCTGAGGCGAGTGGCAGCGAATAATTCAGAATTAAGTCTCAGACCTAAAGGGTAGAAAGTTCGCCTGGCGAGTATAGCCAGCGAAGGTTCGCCTGGCGAATGATTCCTTCGCTTGGCGAATGCATGATAGTGGAAAGGGGGCTTCGCCAGCAGGTTCGCCTGGCGAATGCTAGCGAAGGTTCGCTACGGGGCTTCGCCTGGCGAAGGCCAGCAAACGTAGCAGAACCAGAATGTGAGTGTTGTGATATTTTGGCCTTGAGCTCTGGACTTGTGTGATTCCTTTGGCCTTGATGCCATGTATGAATGATGACTGTGGGAATTAACTTGTGTACTCGGTGATAGTACATGTTCCCGTAATAACGACTGGTGGGCAATTAGTGGATGTATGTGTGGGTAGTGATCAGTAGGATCGTGTATTCCCCGAGTGTTGGGATGTGATTATATATGGTGTTAGAGTGTGAACTCGTTTAATATCTAATTTAATTAAAATGAATGATGGGTGTATCATGTATATGGTTATGGTGTAGTGATCAGTAGGATCGTGTATCCCCGAGTGGTGGGATGTGTTTATGTCTGGTGTTGTGGTATGAATTCGTGTACTATCTGGTTGATTTATATGGTGTTGGTGTAATATATCTATACATATATGCATTGATGTATGATGATATGATCAGGAGGATCGTGTGCACTTTGAGTGCCTAATTATGAGAGTATGCATTGGTGTGTGCATATCATGGTGTTTTGGTGGGATGAATCATGTCTCAGGAGGAGCGTAAGTGATTCATCCGTACTCCTTTGTGGAGAATGGTGGGGGATAGATCATGTCTCAGGAGGAGCGTAAGTGATCTATCCAGGTTCGATTGAATGAACCAATGAGTCGGTACCGCATGCATGGTGTTGAGTTGCATATTTGCATTATAATATGTTATATTGTAATTTGAACAGTAGGTTCGTTATATGGAGTTGTTGGGGTGAATGTTGGTGTGTTGGTGTGTTTTACTACCTTGTTTACATGTATTACATTACCATTATATTCTGATCATTATTTCTCACCCCTTTGTTGTTGTTGTGGTCTGTGCTTCTTCAGAAGTACAGATAATCCAGGTGCTTAGCTAACTTGGATAGTGGTGTGACAGTCGAGTCGTAGGATGCTCTGATACGTAACACGGGATATGGGTGTTTTAACTGTTTTATGTCAAACTTATTGTAATCCTGTGACGTATCATGAATTTGATGTATTTTATTTTATTGAACAAATTCCGCTGTATTATTTTGAAAAGAATGAATAAAGTATTGTTATAAAATTTGGAGATGTGATATCCCACTTTTTGGTGAAAACTCTGATTATTATTATAATATTTATATTTTATTTAATACGGGGAAGTGGGGTGTTACAATTGGTATCAGAGCAGGTCGGTCCGTCCGGCCAGTGTTGTTGAGTGAGTTGAGTCTGTCCGTTGGGATGGAGACTGTGTGTTGTCTAACCTGGTGTTGTGGTTTAAATCCCTAGTATGCGGCATGTGTGTGAAAACACTGTCGGTACATGTTGTTGACTAACTTCGTTGGCAGGAGAGGAATGATTCCAGTGGGGGAGAAGTTTGTATTTCTCCGGAATGCTACGGTGTGGTGGCTTAGTGTGTTGAGGAATGCTATCATAGTTTGGTAAAGATGGTTTGTACCCCATCATGATATCAGCTATCTATTAACAAATTGAGGAACTGATCACCCTTAATCTCTTATTAATAGTAGACGGGATTGTGTTGGATGGGATAGACGTGTCTTGCAAGCTTGTGTGGCGTGAGCAACGAATTGTCCTGAGTTAAGCTAAGTGCTTAAGGGATTATTTTGAGGAGTTGGCGTAATACGGTGTTGAGACGTTTATTTTGACGAAAACTTTGAATGAGAAGGAAAGTGAGAAAATTGGGATTTGTCAATTAGTTGAAATTGCCAGAGGTTCCCTGAGGAAGTAAGCGATTTACTATCGGAGTGTGAAGTAAAGCTTACACGTTTATTTTGTTTTGGGACGAGTCTGATATCGATGACTCCATATTGTATGTTTACATTGGGATTGGAGAAGTTGAAGAGTCAACTTGAAGACCCGCTGAGGGAGAGGTTCTTTTGTTTGAGTGTGTTACCGTAAGGTGCACCAATTTTTGTTGGTTAGACAGACAGAAGGTTTTGTGAAGCTTTGGGTGAACTATAGATAAGTGAACAAGGTGATTGTCAAGGATAAGTGTTCGCTTCCAAGAGTTAATGATTTGATGGATCAATCGATTGAAGGACGTGAGTTTCCGTGTTCGTGAGATCGCGAGTAGAATTATTGTGTTGTGGTGTCGAAGGTCGAAGTGGTATCGTAATAGGAGGCTCCACGATCTACTGTTGAGATTGGAAGTAATCGGGTTTTAAAATATTTAAAGATTGAAAGTGTGTTGGACGACCTCCTAAGTATGAAATTATGGTTATACGTTGAATTCCGAGATCGCAGCTTTTTACGGAATCGAAATCGGACACTCGGAAGTCAGGTAATGGTCGAAAAGAGAATTTCGGGACTGTCATGTTCGCCGAGATTCGCCTGGCGAAGTGCCCTGAGCAGAAAAATGTTGTTGTGGTATTTTTGTCGTAACGGGAGAACCGTAACTCGGAATGACGCCCGATTCGAAGCGTTGGAAAGCTATTGAAATTATCTATGAGATGGTGAAGTATTGACATGGAATTAAGCTATTTATTGATTAAGTGTGTTTGAATGTTGCAGTAAGGGCTGGCAGTACGGTACGTGTTCCCGCCATAACTCACAACTTGTTTGTCCATTTGGCATGGGATCTTCTTAAATTATTTATATAAGGCAATGGTTGTGTTAATAAATGATATTTTAAGGTATTCGAAGAGTATAGAGGATTATGTTGAGCATAAGGAACTGGAGTTATCAGTGTTAGAAAAAGAGCGGTGATATACTTCCGTAAGGAAAGTTCTGCCGAATCCGATAGAACTAACTGTGGTGTTTGTGATGCTTGTTGATATAATTAGGGGATTTGCTAAAGACAACTTCAGCGAGTTTCGGTTATGCAAAAGGCAACTTGAAGTGTGTAAGAGAAACCATCCGACCAGTGATTTAGAGTTGGTTGCTATTGTGGTTGTACCGGAGTCGGAGGCTTCGAAAGTTCAGACTGAGATCGGAGATATTTGGTGATCTTAAGAGTTTAAGGTGTTTGTTTGATTTGAAAAAGTTGAAAATGAGGCAGAGGAAATAATTAGGATTTCTGAAGGATTACGACTTTGAGTGTAATTACCCTTTGGGTAAAGTGGATGTGGTAGATGATGCGGTGAGTTGGAAATGTTTGTGCATACCGAAGATGATGGTGAAAAGAGGTAGAACTGATTGAGAAATTTCATAATATGCGCTTTGTGAGTAAGGATACTTCTTATGGAGTTAAGCTTTTATTATTAAGATCTGACTAGTGATATCCTTGAGAAGAATCGAGAAAGTCAGAAATCTGGGTTGAGTAGTGAATTAGTTGAGATTGATAAATTAGAGTCGAAGAGTGGATTGTCGGGTTTGTGGAAATAATACCACGAGGTGTTATGATAGAGTATGTGTACCAGATGTTGTTGAGGGGAGTAGAAGTACTCGTGAAGAAATACATTGGGGTAGATGGAGTATCCACCCCAGTGCTATGAAGAAGTAACCGAATTTGAGTAGATTGTTTTGGTGACCATAGATAAGGAGAGAAGTGGTTGAGGTTGAATATGCTGGTTAGAATCGCCGAAATTCGAAGAGTGAACATCAGAGACTGTTGAGTCTGATGCAACCGTGAATATTCCAGAGTGGGAATCGGGTAGTATTTTCGTGGAGTTGGTGTTGAGATTTCCAAAGAATTGGGAAGATATAATTTTAATTTGGATTATTGTTAGTGGATTAACTATTCTACGTTGAGGATATATGAGATGCATATTGGGTAAGTGGCGAAGTTAGAGGAGATACTGACGAATATTGTGTCAGATGGGAATTTGAGGTTTATATTGAGATTTTGGAGGGGCTTACAGGAAGCATCGGGTACTAAGTTGAAGTTGAGTTCGACTTACCATCCGCAAACTGATGGTCAGTCAGAGAGGACTATTGAGTCTGTAGAGAATTGGTGAGAGCTTGGGTGTTGGATCGAGGTGGATTGTGGGATGATTAATTACCGTTGAGTGAGTTACCTATAATAACGGTTACCATCCTAGTGTCGGAATGGCACTATATGTGGCTTGGTGAAATAGGGAGTGTAGGACTCTACTGTGTTGGAATGGGTCGAGTGAGAGTGTTGTGCTCAGACCTGAAAATTATGTCGAGAGGGCTGAAAAGATCAAGAGGATCCAAGGAAAGATGTGTTTGGAGAGTCACGCCGGTGACTGATGTTGGTCGAGCTTCGAAGTCTCAGAAGTTCGCACCGTGTTCTGTGGTTTGTATCAGAGTGGCGCAACAGAGGTATGGGAGGAGTAACATGTTAGACCGTTTTTCCCGCTGTCGCTATGAATTGGCATGATATGTTTCATGTGTCGTAGTTGAGAAAGTACATTGAACCAGGTGGATGATGTACAAGTGAAAATAATTTGATCGTTGAGGCATTGCTATTTCGTTTGGACGAGCGAGAAACAACTCCGAAGGGAGGAGATATCTTTGGTGAAAGTAACTTGGGAAGGTGCTGCAGAAGGCAGTGTGACCTGTTAGTTGGAATGAAGGATGCGGAAAGCGTATCCGGAAGTGTTCCATCAGGTAATTTTCGAGGACGAAAATACTTAAAGTGGGGGAGAGTTGTAACACCCATTTTATTTATTTAGTCATTTTGGTGTTAATTTAATTATTTTATGTTGGTGTGCCCTTAGGTGGGGTGTGTTGGCATGTGATTGGTGAGTATCCTTGATATATAAGGATCATTGGTGGTGTGGAGATAATAATATAATAGTTAATAGTAATATTGGTGGTATTATTATTATTATTATTATTATTATTATTATTATTATTATTATTATTATTATTATTATTATTATTATGATTATTATCATCAGTATGAATATTATTATTGGTGGGTGTCCCTAATGTGGGAGGATTATTGGTGTGTTTTGATGAATATAATAATATAGTGTATAATATTAATATTGGTGGGAATATTATTATTAGTATTATATTTATTATAGTTACTATTGTTATTAATATTATTATTATTTTGGTGAGATAATATTATTATTATTATTATTATTATTATTATTATTATTATTATTATTTTATTAAGTTATTATTATTATTATTATTATTATTATTATTATTATTATTAAGTTATTATTATTATTGGGATTAGAGAATTAAAATAGAGAATGAGAGGGGTAAGTAGTTTTACGATACATTGGGAGAAGTTAGAGAAAGTGGAAAAAGAACGATAGAAAGGAGAGAACGGAAAAGGGAGCGAAGAACGAAGGATACGGGGGAAAATCAGAATTGGCCAAACCTTGGAGGATTCTTTCATCGATCAACTGATTAACAAGGTAAGGGGGGAGAAACTTGATTGGGATGGTATATACATGTATAGGGTAGAGGGGATTCCTTAACCCCATAGGAAAATTCCGATCTATGAAGTTTTATATTGGCATACTTGTTATTGTTGTTGCTAATGCTAAATTGATGCTTGATATTGATGAATTGTTGATTGGTATCGGTGAATTTGGTATATATATTTTATGGTGATGTTAGTGAGATTATGGGTTGTTACTGCAGTGTTGATAGTAAATATAAATAGAGTTTTGGTGAGATTTGGTGTTGTTACTATAGTGTTGGTAATGACCAGGATTATAGCTTTGGGAAAATTATGTGTTGTTCCCTGTGATGTTGTTAGTGACTATGGTTAGGACCTTGGTGAGATTCAGAGTAACTCTGAAGTGTCGGTAATGTACCGTAATGTTGGTCCTAGAGTAGGAAGTATAAGATAATTGGTAAGTATAATGTTTATTGGTGTGTTTGTGTTTGATGATAACTAGTAATTGATAGTGATGGAGTATAGGTCAATGTTGATGAATTATTGTTTTTGATTAATTTGGCGTATAGGCTGGGTTTACGGTTTTAGGGAGATTCTGTGTGACCCTTTGAGGCATCGGTAGAATGTCTAAGAGTTGATTTGGGAAGGTGGCTTAGAAACCAATAAGTTATGATATCGTATATTGTTGGTACTAGTCATAAGCTGTGAATTGGAAGTGAGCAGTTAGGCTGAGTTCGGCTTAGAATAGCTCTGCAGAACTGTGAGAAATTGGTGAATTGCAGCATTCGCTGGGCTTCGCCTAGCGAGTGTTGGCGAAGTTTCGCCTGGCGAATGGGGGCGAGTGTTCGCCTGGCGAGCTGAGGCGAGTGGCAGCGAATAATTCAGAATTAAGTCCCAGACCTAAAGGGTAGAAAGTTCGCCTGGCGAGTATAGCCAGCGAAGGTTCGCCTGGCGAATGATTCCTTCGCCTGGCGAATGCATGATAGTGGAAAGGTGGCTTCGCCAGCAGGTTCGCCTGGCGAATGATAGTGGATGTATATGTGGGTAGTGATCAGTAGGATCGTGTATTCCCCGAGTGTTGGGATGTGATTATATATGGTGTTAGAGTGTGAACTCGTTTAATATCTAATTTAATTAAAATGAATGATGGGTGTATCATGTATATGGTTATGGTGCAGTGATCAGTAGGATCGTGTATCCCCGAGTGGTGGGATGTGTTTATGTCTGGTGTTGTAGTATGAATTCGTGTACTATCTGGTTGATTTATATGGTGTTGGTGTAATATGTCTATACATATATGCATTGATGTATGATGATATGATCAGGAGGATCGTGTGCACTTTGAGTGCCTAATTATGATAGTATGCATTGGTGTGTGCATATCATGGTGTTTTGGTGGGATGAATCATGTCTCAGGAGGAGCGTAAGTGATTCATCCGTACTCCTTTGTGGAGAATGGTGGGGGATAGATCATGTCTCAGGAGGAGCGTAAGTGATCTATCCAGGTTCGATTGAATGAACCAATGAGTCGGTACCGCATGCACGGTGTTGAGTTGCATATTTGCATTATAATATGTTATATTGTAATTTGAACAGTAGGTTCGTTATATGGAGTTGTTGGGGTGAATGTTGGTGTGTTGGTGTGTTTTACTACCTTGTTTACATGTATTACATTACCATTATATTCTGATCATTATTTCTCACCCCTTTGTTGTTGTTGTGGTCTGTGCTTCTTCGGAAGTACAGATAATCCAGGTGCTTAGCTAACTTGGATAGTGGTGTGACTGTCGAGTCGTAGGATGCTCTGATACGTAACACGAGATATGGGTGTTTTAACTGTTTTATGTCAAACTTATTGTAATCCTGTGACGTATCATGAATTTGATGTATTTTATTTTATTGAACAAATTCCGCTGTATTATTTTGAAAAGAATGAATAAAGTATTGTTATAAAATTTGGAGATGTGATATCCCACTTTTTGGTGAAAACTCTGATTATTATTATAATATTTATATTTTATTTAATACGGGGAAGTGGGGTGTTACAATGTTGGCTTGCAAAATTCATGGTTGTTGTTGTTGGTCTTGCGAATTTGTTGCGATTGCGTGGACTTGGGATAGTTGCTTGCGTGAATTTGGCCATTTTTCAGATATGTGGTTTTGCTACATTTGATCTGTGGGCTTTGGGACTTTTGGAAAAATGCATTACTGCCTTGTTTGGCAAAATCATTTTTCCCTGAAAAATCACTTTTTGGGCAAACATGCTTTTTCTAAAAGCACTTCAAAGAATCACTTTTCGCGAATCACTTTTTAAAAACTCTTTTACTCTCTCCGGGTTGCCTTTGAACATAAATTTCCAGTATCGCTCTGAGGTCGGAAATAAGTCGGGTGTTGGCGGCAGAACAGTCCGTTGCCCTCATGTCGCTTGCGCGAAAATAAGGTGCCGGCACAACAGAAGAGTCGCCACCTTTCGTTATTTATCCCGCAGAGCGGGAAAGGAAACGATCGGAAAAACCTTACAAAAAAGGGTAAGACAAGGTTCGTCGCAACCGTTGTCTGGATTCGGGAGTCGGTTACGCAAGGGGAAGGTATTAGCACCCCTCACGTTCGTCGTACTCGACGGGATCCTCGCTTGTTGTATTTACTTGGACGGGTTGGTTTTATTCTATCTACCTATCAAGGCTGGCTTAAACAGAAAAATGACTGACTCAGCAAAGCGTCGCGCTTTATGCCTACGTATTCTCATCAGAGAATGAGAAATTAAAATTGACGTAGTTCGACCTACGACGGATTATGGGGAAAGGTAGCTCGCCAAGACATCGCCATCTTGTGCCTACGTACTCTCAACAGGTATGAGAGATCAGAGCTCACGTAGTTCGGGAAACTACGGTTTATTTCCTGTCTTTTACGAAAGAAGTGTTTTTTATTGTGTGTGCGATTTCAATCGCACTAGAGACTATGACCTGAGAGTGAATGCGTCGCATGTCACCCAAAGGGTACCATACTAAACATCCAGACTGTGGAAAAGAAACTCTCCCACAATCCTTTCTCAGATAGCTTAAGGCTCGTAACGTACGACAGAAATCATTCATGATTACTGTATCTTAAACTGTTTTGAGATGAGAAGAGAACAGGCCCAACTAGGAGGGAGACTATCAAGTCCTACTGTTGTCATGCCATGGATTCATCCTATGGTCGAGGTTTGAACAGGGAACTCCTAGAAGTTGTCATGCATAGGTTTCAACCTAAAGTTCTATCATCAATTCCTTATCAAAGGAAATGAGAGTCCTAAGGGATCATGTCAATGATACACCAAAACAGACAAAGCATCAGCTTAACAGTAAAATGCATGCAATGCAAGTGAAGGAGGAAATGTGTGTGGGGCTTCAGCCTCCACAAGCTCATCTCAACCTCAAGCCAGAATGGATAACAGTAATCATACTGAAATATAAAACATGCTATCAAGCAAAAACAGTAAACTGCATTCATACAGATAAAAATGAAATAAAATGCCATCAGGCAAACAAACCACATGGGCAAGGGAGCTGGGCTCTACCGAATACCCGCAAGCAAAGCCACACAGTAACAATACAAGCAGAGGGAGCAACTCAACCTCTAGTGCAATCATGCTCCTAGATTCTAACTATTCTAGATATGAACTTATTCTAATGCATCAAGCAAGTCAAACAAAACACATCAATACAACAAAGAAAAGAAAGCAAATCAACTCCTCTCTCAACTTCAAGCTTCAGCTTTTCCAACAGCAACTCAGTTTTCAGACTTCCAATTACTCTTGACAAATATCAATTTGCTTTTCCAGGTTTCAATCCTTCAACATAAGTTTCAACTTATCTTCTCCTTTAAGCTTCAGCTTCTTGATCAGCTCCACCTTCAGGCTTCACCTAATCTTCAGGGATCTTCAAGTATCAACTTGCTCTTGTTGCTCTTCAAGCTTCAGCTGGAATGGCAATACTCAAGGATTCATCCTCTTCAACACTCTTCAATGAAGTCTTCATCTTCACACTCAAGCTCAACATCTCTCAGGATAGTCAAATCAGAAAAAAAATCACTTACTGGACAAGCTGGGGATATTGAACTGCTTATTGACCACCAAAGGTGACCTATAAGGGTTCAACATCAAAGGAATGGTTCCCTCAAAAGTTCTACTTCCTAGGTACAATCACTTATCCCTCCAAAGGAGAGAGGTGTATACCATGGAAGGACTTTGAATCACAGGGAGGAATGGAGGTGAAAGATACCATCCATGTTTAAGAAAGAAGTTATCTAAGTCTAAACTCTTCCTAATCCCTAACCCTAAAATAAAAAAGATCAAGCTCTCAAGCTCCTCAATCAATCTTCAATTCTTCTACTATGCTCCTCAATGCTCCTCAGAAAAATACCAAGCTCTCCAAGCCCACAAAGCAAAGCAAACAACAATACAAGCCCACAAGGGCAACACAAACAATCATCAACTACAAAAATCATCTAAAAATAGTATACTACTATATTAAATCCTAATATAATTTCTAAGGGATCCTACATACCTACCCTTAATGCCCTATATGTCCCATAGTCTAATTTTTCCTAAAAACCCAAAATTCTAGTGTTATTGTGGACCTATGCTGAAGTTTGACCTAATTCTACACAACCTAATGTCATCTAATCAAAACTATCCTAAAATTCATCACAAAATTATGGAATAAATCCAGGGGGAAGCTAAATCTTATATCTAACTATCCTAAAAAGAATGGCCTAAAAATGTTAAGGTAATTACCTAAACCAAATTCTACAAATTCATGTATCAACATAAAAGAAATAAAATGCAATAAAAGTAGAAAATACACAAAAAATAACAAAAATGCATGAAAGGAAAATATTTTTATTTGAAAATTTTTTAGACATGAATATGAAATGGGATCCAAAATTCCCACTTAAAAATCATTAATTTTCAAATTGATATGATTTTCCCAAGATTGAAATAAAATGGAATAAAAATAAAATGTTTATATGGAACTGGGGTGCAGGAAGTAACCAAATATAGTTCAATACACGCATGGGCCCAGACTGGGGGGTTCAGAAAGTAAGCGCGCTAGGCCCAACTCACTCAGAAAATCAATTAATAAATCATACAGAAAATGAAAAATAAACGGTGCAAATAGTCATGGTTTTCAGTTCAAAATTGATTGGGCCTCATGAAGGGGGTGTGGGTAGTGAAAGATCACTTAAGCCCAAGAAACCACCGTTTAATGAAACGGTGCGTTTCGCTCGTTCTGAATTCCCTCCCAAAATGCAATTGAATCATGACCAATGGATCCAGAAATAGTCAATGGGTCAGCTCCTCATCCAACGACCATGCTTCATCTTCTTCCTCTAGCTAGGGTTTGCTGCAACTCCTCCATGGAAACAGAGCTTCAAACACTCATCTTCCATCACTCGTGCTCTCTCATTTCTTGCTCAAAATTAACAATACAAAGCACTAACATACTCCATTTTTTATGCTGAACACAATCATAATCTTAAAATCCACTGAATCATCCCAAACCATTGAACCCGATCCAAGATAAAAAATGTGCTCAATCATCCATCTCAACAATTCTTGCAATTAACTACCCCAGCTTAATCACCAACTCACACTGATTGATTCTTGATGTCTAGTTCATTCTATATCTCAATATAACACGAGTTCTTGGTCATCAAAGAAATGGTGTCCATAATTCAATCTTCACCAATTGATCCCTAACTCTCCAAAATCCATCTCTTATTGGTCTCTAACATTTCTACACTAACAAATTAACCTAATTATGCCTAAAACATGGTGTAGGGAAGAATTTGCAAACCTGGTTAATCTTGATGAATAGATGATGAAATCCTCCAATTCAGACCTTGAAACTCTTCAGAAAGTTTCCTTGGAGGACAATCTTGCTACTGTTTGCAACAAATTTGATGGAGGAGGCTTCAATCTCAGAATTTGATTCTGACTTGCTACCTTGAAATTTCAATCACCAACTCTTCAATTCACCATGGATTTGATCTCAAATCAATCTGCACAGCTTCACTATGATCTATAGAATGTGTTTGAATGGAAAGAATGAATGGAAATGAAGAAGAATGAAGAAATGGAACTTGACTTGCAATGGAGGATTCTTGATCTCACTCTCTCTTCTCTGCACCAATTCTCACTAACCTTGCATCTGAGCAAGTTATACAGGTTATATAGAGTGGTTTAGAATCATCTAGAACCCTCTAGGACAATCCAATGAGTATTTGGAAATCTCATGTCATGACATTTTGATTTCAATTCTCCTTATGTGCTATCTCATGCCAAGCTTCTTGTAACCTTTGATTCTGACTTGAAATTCTCCCCATATGAGATTTATGATGAGTTACAATGCATAACCAACTTGTTTATTGAGTTTTGTTGAGTTTTGCTTTGGTACCTTAATATGCAAGTAAGCCATTTCCAAAGCAGTCCTATAATCTAAGCCTCAAATCAAAATTGTGGCTGAACCATTGTTCTTAGAATGTCATTTGGAGTCAAAATGACCTATTATATGACATGGTTTGGATGTATAACTTGTGATTTCCAATTTTCAATTTCACCTTAATTAACTTATGCCTCCATTTTAGGCCATTTTCATCACTTTTTGATACAAGCCCTTTCAACATCTCATGACCTCCTTAATAGCCTTAAAACATCATTCTAAGAAAGTTTGATGTTGAAGATTTTTCCATTTGAAGCTTGGAAATAGGAGATATGGCCTTATGCTTGAAATGACCTATAACCTCCAAATGACTAAAATGCCCTTGACTTGCCAAAGCCATAAGTTGAGTTCTACAAATCCTATCAAGGACTTCTAGTACTCTATAGAAATCTAAGAAGATGCTCTACAACATTCATGTTGACCAAGAGTTCATAGGAATCATCCTACTAGGGAAAAAGTTGGATGCAAGTTGGGTGACTTTCAAGGACCCAGATTCACATACCTCATATGACCTGTAATTTGTCAAAATCATAACTTGAGCTCTACAAATCCTATCAAGGACTTCTAGTACTCAAATTAAATCTAAGAACAAGATCTACAACATTCATGTTGTGGGTAAGATGAGATGACAATCACATCTTGAGCTAAACTGCCTTGAAGATAGGGATCAAACTAGGGGATTTTACACTGTCGAGCCTTAGAAACCCTAGCTTGAAATTTCTCAAACTCTTCAATCATGATGAGTTGGTCTATGAATCATCCTTATAGCATCTCAATACATCATTCCATGATCACATGGCTCATGTATTAGGTCTCAACCCTCTCCAAATCATCAGTTGACCTAGGGTTGACCCAGTCAAACCCTAATTCCACCACTCATGGCTGAATCTTCTGAATTCTTGTAAAATGACCTCTCTAGGCTTCATGATGGCTTTCAAGACATCTCATAAGCTTTCTCAAAGCTTCAAGTCCATCCTCATAGTCTCAGAATCATCTGAGGAGCTCCCCCAACTCTCAAGTTATGAGACACACAACCTTGGTTTCAACCAATCTCTCTGAGGATCTCTTGAGTTCTCTGACAAGGATATCAACCCTTAATAACTTGAACAACCTTCTTGGCTAGCTTCAAAGTCTCACACAAATCTTGATGGGTAAATGAATGTTGGTCAAATTTTGGGGTGCAACACCTCCCGACGCACCCGATGATGATCTCATAGCTGAGGGTGTCAGAGTCTGAAAACCGAATTCGATTAACTTCATTATTTTAAAATGTTATGAATTTTCCTTTTGCAGGTTCAGAGGAATAAAATTGGAACATGAATATCGGCCTCAAAGGGTATTTTAGAATTTAAGAATTAAAAAAATTGTAATTTTAATTTCTTTTGTAATTGAAAATAAATCTTGTAATATTGTAGTAAAAATATAGAATAAATGAAATTCCAATTTCTTATTAACTTGCAATTACTTTCTCGATTAAATTCTCCGAAGCACTTCATCCGATTAATTCCAACGCATGACTTAACTTAATTGAATTTATCTGACTTAATTCTTCCGCATAAACTCGACCAATTAAAATTTAATCGACTAAGCTCCTTCAACAAAACTCAAATGGATAAACTCCTTTAGTTGAAATACATCCGACTAAATTTCTCCGGATAGCCCAACTGATTAAACTTGCCAGATTTAGTTTAATGAATTAATTTCACCAGATAATTTATCCAATTAAAATCGCCCAATTAATTCATCTGCTTTAGTCGTCCAACTAAACCCACCTGATCAAATTTATCTAGCTAAAATTCGTTCGATTAAATCCATTCAAAAGAATTCGTTTGAATAAATTTGCTCAACTAAATTTGTATGATCGCAACCATACTAATAAATCATATGATTCCAACTTGTCCAATTAAACTCAAATGAAAACCAACTTCCTCCAATTCATTTTATCCAAATAAATCAAACTGATTAAATTCCTCAAATGAGATTTATTCGATTAAGCTGTGACGTTCTCACTCCGAACTCGGTAATTAATCCTATTGTACGATTCACATCCGACGTAACTGAGCTCAAACAAACCATCTGGAAAATTAATTCATACCAAAATTTCACTGTTCCTTTAAAATCAGCTATTGATAAGCAGAAAGCAAGGAAACATGCATCTGTCAAAACAAGTTCCTCAAAGTGCATTCTCGCACCGATTTATCCCGAAACCCCTGATATCTCAACACATTCAACTCCATATAGTTCCGGAACCAGATAGTAAATTAATGAACATTTTTCCCTTCACCCATTAAACTGCGCACATTATGATTTTCCCGCAAAACCAACGGACTGAGCAAACTGGTTAGCGTTAGTTACAATGCAATGCAGCATGAGATGAGATGCGAAATGAACCGACTAATCTAAGGGTAAAATTTAGGGTATTACAATTTCCCCTATTTAAATAGCTTCACCGGATGGTTTGAGCGACGAAGACTCGAGGAATCACGGTGAAAGGGATTTAAATACAGATAACCGAAAATTTTTCCCTCAGACGCAGGGGTATGCAATGCTATGGATAAAATAGAGCGAGTTATAATGCTAACAATGTTATGAATATAATATGATACGTATGCCGGAATGATAAAGGCAAGGAAAATGACACGACGACACAGGGGACAGACGCGACGAGTAACCGCATACTGGGGAATGCGACGCACTAGGGAAACAACATGACACTGGGGAATTCTAAAGTGATGGATCCACAAGTGTAAGCACGACTAATTGTCATTTTATAAGGAGCGGTAAGAATGGGATCCTTAATGGAGATGACACCGACAAAAAGGCCTCCATTGGGGAATATCCAAGAGTAACTGTGCAACGGATTCAGGCATGACCGACTGACACTATAGGATGACAAAGTAACACAGGATCCACACGGCGGTAGGATCAGGTAAATGACAAGTGCTGGAGTTTTCGGGATATTCCTTTAAACGAAGAAATCAAGCGGGATCTTCAGGAATCATCGGAAAATATACAGGGAGAAACAAACATCAGAAACATCCAGAAGAAGATTGAATGAACTCTGAAACACACCAGAGACACTTGGAAAAACATCAAAT
Source organism: Lathyrus sativus (assembly GCA_963859935.3). Taxonomy (NCBI): domain Eukaryota; kingdom Viridiplantae; phylum Streptophyta; class Magnoliopsida; order Fabales; family Fabaceae; genus Lathyrus; species Lathyrus sativus. Next base: position 22,135,474 of record OZ012740.1, on the reverse strand, counting down.
GAACTTTGGGCTGCATCCCCAAACAAAATGAAAACATCTATAGGAGCATGAGACGAAGACAAGTCTCTGAAGGTACATCCGAAACATTTAGGACAAGTTTGAAGACAGATCCGAGAGAACATTAGATAAGCAACAATAGAGTTTTGTAAGAACATCCGAACAAAACACTCAGTCTGGAAAAACATCAGAAGGAGAAACATATCCGGAAAAACATCGGATAGATTCTGGAAAACCATCAGAATTGAAGGAATGTCCGGAAAACCATCAGATAAGTTCTGGAAGAACATCAGAACACAAACTCAAACTGAAAAACATCAGAGAGAGAAATAAATCCGGAAAAAATCGGACAGATTCTGGAAAACCATCAGAATCAAAAGGAATATCTGGAAAATCGTCAGATAAGTTCTGGAAGAAACATCAGAACAGAGACTCAATCTAGAAAAACATCAGAGAGAGAAATAAATTCAGAAAAACATCGGATAGATTCTGGAAAACCATCAGAATCACAGGGGCTATCTGGAAAACCATCAGATAAGTTTTGGAAGAAACATCAGAATAAAGACTCAATCTGGAAAACCATCAGAAAGAGAAATAAATCCGAAAGAACATCAGATAAGAAATGTCATATCTGGAAGGACATTAGATATATACGACAAAAATTGTTTGGTAGGTGCCAAGTAATTTGGACTTTGACCACAAGGTAAGACGTGGATAAAACACAACTGCGGGAGAAATGCAAATGAGGATGAAACATTCATGTTATGCATATGTATATGAATTGTGTAGGTGATATATGATCAAATGCAACTGCAGATGCCGATGACACGGCTCGACTCCTTTGGTAAGATGGCGAGACTAGAAGACTAATTCCTCAACACAGAGATCATTTCATTCTGCTTGGAGACCAAAGATGTTACTGCTGGGCGCATCTCTGCTATACTTGTAAACTGTATCAAGTTGATAGTCCCTGTAGGAAGGATGAATAGCCGCTTGGGGATTCTTCAAGTAAACTGCCCCAAATTACTTTAACTTGTCGGATTCGTGAAAATGACTGTTTTACTGTACTCTCGGAAGGCTTGCCCCAGTATGAGTCTTGAAAAAACTTTTGTATAAACCAAAACTTGAATCGATTCTTAGCCAAGATGTAAAAGGAACTTGCCCCTAATAGGATCACTTGATCAAGTTTCTCGATTGTTTGAAAATTCCTTAGAGGAAAGCCAATTTGCAAACAAAAATATTCATACAAGTATGGTAATGCATAGTTCATGCAACTTTTGAAATCAAAATTATTTTTGAAAGATGAAAAATAAATGAGTCGTTGGTCAGAACACGGTGGTTCACGACGCTCAAAGTTTAAAACAAAAGTGTACTGCCAAAATAAATGATTTGCAAAAATCTTTTGGAGTCAGCTTACGTAACCTTGTTGTAGTATGCTTTCAAAATAACCTTGCTTTAATTAGGTCTTTTGAGGTTTGTAACATGGTCTGGTTCACAATTTATGAAACAAAGGATAAAGGCTCAAAATTTATTTGTACCCACCTCATCTACGTGATAGTCTTCAGTCCTACGCTCAGTTAACTCATATTATGCATCCAGGTTCTGATAAGTTAGGAATTGCACTGATGGTAGCAATGATGGTTCAAAATTCAATGGATCTATGAAAAGGCAGCCACTACTTCCCTATAACATTTGGTCATTTTGACATTAAGGATTTTCAGGGTAAGGACTTAAAACTCCTCCTTGTACTATCCCTAAATTTTCCCTGAACTGTTTCTTTTAAAGCACACAGTCAACGGGATGCCCCAGTTTTGCCTAAGTCTCCTTCATAGGTTTTGATTTAGTGGGCTTGTTTTATTTTATTTTTTGAAAGAAAGTGACTGCTTGACGCTAATGATTACGACAAACCATCATCGACTTTTTGATTGGAAAACATCTTCGACACTTACTTGCTGTGTGCGAAGAAAAATTTGTGAATGAAAAGTGTATTACAGGAACACAACCAAGTTAACTGACAACTACCCATGCCCCAGGTTAAGATTGTGGGTTTTTAGTAAAGAAAGAAACTCTAACTTCTAGGCTCGAAGGGGGTGACAAGGGAATAACTTCCTTACTTCTCCAGTGCTTAGGAGTTGAAACAATGCCTTACATCATCAACAAAGTTTGATTGAAAGCGTACTGACAGTAGTTATGGGTATAACGTTTTCGTCATCCTCCCTCCACTCTTTGCATATCGAAAATTTGAACAAGGAGTAAATGTTTGAAAGAAAAAGCATAAAGATGCAAATAATAGATAAAATGAATTAAATCAAAAGTTGCAATGCTCAGTTCATTAATATAAAAGTACAAACATAATTTGAAGGCAAAAAACTAATGTAAAAATAAGGAAAGTACAAACAACGAGAACCAAAAGCCTAGTGACTAAATCAGTACAAAGATGAGCCATCCTGCTTGAAGCACTAATAATCCGCTGGGGTCAGACCGAAGCTTCACTTTTGATGTACTAGCAAAGGATTTTTCTAGACATTTGGAGGATTGTCTGTAAAATCAAGTATTCCATATCTAACCAACTCGCACACTCTAGATTTCAGTGCAAGACAATGCTCCAAATTGTGGCCTAGGGCACCCTCATGAAAAGTGCACTGGAAATCAGCCCTAAATCTCGCTGGAGGAGGATTAGGAGGAGGTGGTAAAGCCCTTGTAGTGATCAGCCCTCGTTGAACCATGTAAGGATAAAGTTCTGTGTAAGTCATGGGAATAGGATCAAATTGATTCCTATTTCGATATTGGTCTTGTCTAACAACTGGACGTTGACGAGTCTGAGCTGGTTGTGGAGCAACAACATGATGATCAACAGGTTGGGGTCAATGGCGAGGTTTTCTTGATTCAATCATGACAACATTGGTCTGATCCTCTTTCCTCTTCTAGAAGTTTAATGTTTTTTTATTAATAAGCAACAAACATAATAGACTACAATAGATGTAAAAAATTAATTATATTTTATTTTTCTACTCTATCACAAAACTTTCGGGTTTCTCCACTAAAAAACAAAGTTAAAACACAATAATCTATGACATATATTTTATATAAAATAGGTAATACTCAAAATAAATAATCAAGTTAAATTTAATTGATATTTACCATTTTCACATTGAATTATGGTTAATTAGATGTAAATATATTCAATATGTTTCTTCTCCATCATCAAATTTCATGTTTCTATATCACTAAGTCACAGAGTTAAAAGACTATAAATGAATAACAAATACTTTATATCTACATGAGTTATCACTAAAAGTAAATAGTTAAGCTCAATGTCATTTGTATTCACCATAATCACATTGTATTATGGTATAATATATGTAAAATATTTGTATATTTTTCTTCTTCTCCATCTCCAAAATTTTGGTTTCTTCACCACCAAGAATATAAGTTAAGAGACTACAAATGAATGACCCATAATTTATACATATGCGTAAAAATTAAAATTAGATAATCAAGCTCAATATTGTTTATATTCATCGTATTCACATTGACATATGCTATATTATTCTCTAAAAATATTCAAAATTCTTCTTAACCATCCAAAAGGTTTAGGTTTTGTTAACACTAAAAGTAAATAGTTAAGCTCAATGTTATTTGTATTCACTATTATCACATTGTATTATGGTGTAATAGGTGTAAATAATTTCTATATTTTTCTACTTCTCCATCACCCAAATTTTGGTTTCTTCACCTTTAAGAAACTAAATTAAGTGACTACAATGAATGACCCATAATTTATATATATGAATAACAATTAGAATTAAACAATCAAGCTCAATATTGCTTATATTCAACATATTCACATTGACTTATGCTATATTACATCTAAAAATATTCAATATTTTTCTTCACCATCAGAAAGTTTTAGGTTTTTTTATCACTAAGCAACAAACATAATAGACTTTAGTAGATGTAAAAAATTAATTATATTTTATTTTTCTACTCCAGCACAGAATTTTAGGTTTCCCCCCCTAAAAAATAAAGTTAAAAGACTATAATCCATGACATATATTTTATATAAAATAGGTAATAACTGAAATAAATAATCAAGCTAAAATTAATGGATATTTATCATTTTCAAATTGAATTATGGTAAATTAGATCTAAATATGTTCAATATGTTTCTTCTCTATCACCAAATTTCATGTTTTTTCGTCACTAAGCCATAAAGTTAAAAGACTATAAATGAATGAAAAATAGCTTATGTCAACATGAGTTACCACTAAAAGTAAATAGTTAAGCTAAAATATTTCTATATTTTTCTTCTTCTCCATCACCAAAATTTTGGTTTCTTCACCTCTAAGAATATAATTTATGATACTACAAATGAATGACCCATGATTTATACATATAAGTAAGAATTAGAATTAAATAATCAAGCTCAATATTTTTTTATATTCAACATATTCACATTGACATATGGTTTATTACATATAAAAATATGCAATATTTTTCTTCACCATCCGAAAGTTTTAGGTTTTTTTTTATTAATAAGAAACAAACATAATAGACTATAGTAGATGTAAAAAATTATTTATATTTCATTTTTCTACTCCATCACAAAACGTTCGGGTTTCTCCACTAAAAAACAAAGTTAAAAGACAATAATCTATGACATATATTTTATATAAAATAGATAATACTTAAAATAAATAATCAAGTTAAATTTAATTGATATTTACCATTTTCACATTGAATTATGCTAAATTAGATGTAAATATATTCAATATGTTTCTTCTTCATCATCAAATTTCATGTTTCTATATCACTAAGTCACAGAGTTAAAAGACTATAAATGAATAACAAATACTTTATATCTACATGAGTTATCACTAAAAGTAAATAGTTAAGCTCAATGTCATTTGTATTCACCATAATCACATTATATTATGGCATAATATATGTAGAATATTTCTATATTTTTCTTTTTCTCCATCTCCAAAATTTTGGTTTCTTCACCACTAAGAATATAAGTTAAGAGACAACAAATGAATGACCCATAATTTATACATATGCGTAACAATTAAAATTAAATAATCAAGCTCAATATTGTTTATATTCATCGTATTCACATTGACATATGCTATATTACATCTAAAAATATTCAAAATTCTTCTTAACCATCCAAAAGGTTTAGGTTTTGTTATCATTAAAAGTAAATTGTTAAGCTCAATGTTATTTGTATTCACTATTATCACATTGTATTATGGTGTAATAGGTGTAAATAATTTCTATATTTTTCTACTTCTCCATCACCCAAATTTTGGTTTCTTCACCTTTAAGAAACTAAATTAAGAGACTACAATGAATGACCCATAATTTATACATATGAATAACAATTAGAATTAAATAATCAAGCTTAATATTGTTTATATTCAACATATTCACATTGACTTATGATATATTACATCTAAAAATATTCAATATTTTTCTTCACCATCCAAAAGTTTTAGATTTTTCTATCACTAGGCAACAAACATAATAGACTATAGTAGATGTAAAAAATTTATTATATTTTATTTTTTTATTCCATCACAAAATTTTAGTTTTTTCTACACTAAAAAACAAAGTTAAAAGACTATAATCCATGACATATATTTTATATAAAATAGGTAATAATTAAAATAAATAATCAAGCGAAAATTTATTGATATTTATCATTTTCACATTGAATTATGGTAAATTAGATGTAAATATTTTCAATATGTTTCTTCTCCATCACCAAATTTTATGTTTCTTCGTCACTAAGCCATAAAGTTAAAAGACTATAAATGAATGACAAATAACTTAAATTTACATGGGTTATCACTAAAAGTAAATAGTTAAGCTCAATGTTATTTGTATTCACTATTATCACATTGCATTATGGTGTAATAGGTGTAAATAATTTCTATATTTTTCTACTTCTCCATCACCCAAATTTTGGTTTCTTCACCTTTAAGAAACTAAATTAAGTGACTACAATGAATGACCCATAATTTATACATATGAATAACAATTAGAATTAAACAATCAAGCTCAATATTGCTTATATTCAACATATTCACATTGACTTATGCTATGTTACATCTAAAAATATTCAATATTTTTCTTCACCATCAGAAAGTTTTAGGTTTTTTTATCACTAAGCAACAAACATAATAGACTTTAGTAGATGTAAAAAATTAATTATGTTTTATTTTTCTACTCCAGCACATAAGTTTAGGTTTCCCCCCCTAAAAAAAAAGTTAAAAGACTATAATCCATGACATATATTTTATATAAAATAGGTAATAACTAAAATAAATAATCAAGCTAAAATTTATGGATATTTATCATTTTCAAATTGAATTATAGTAAATTAGATGTAAATATGTTCAATATGTTTCTTCTCTATCACCAAATTTCATGTTTCTTCGTCATAAGCCACAAAGTTAAAAGACTATAAATGAATGAAAAATAGCTTATGTCAACATGAGTTAACTCAAAAAGTAAATAGTTAAGCTAAAATATTTCTATATTTTTCTTCTTCTCCATCACCAAAATCTTGGTTTCTTCACCTCTAAGAATATTATTTATGATACTACAAATGAATGACCCATAATTTATACATATGAATAACAATTAGAATTAAATAATCATGCTCAATATTTTTTTATATTCAACATATTCACATTGACATATGGTTTATTACACATAAAAATATGCAATATTTTTCTTCACCATCCGAAAGTTTTATGTTTTTTTATTAATAAGCAACAAATATAATAGACTACAGTAGATGTAAAAAATTAATTATATTTTATTTTTCTACTCTATCACAAAACTTTCGGGTTTCTCCACTAAAAAACAAAGTTAAAAGACAATAATCTATGACATATATTTTATATAAAATAGGTAATACTTAAAATAAATAATCAAGTTAAATTTAATTGATATTTACCATTTTCACATTGAATTATGGTAAATTAGATGTAAATATATTCAATATGTTTCTTCTCCATCATCAAATTTCATGTTTCTATGTCACTAAGTCATAGAGTTAAAAGACTATAAATGAATAACAAATACTTTATATGTACATGAGTTATCACTAAAAGTAAATAGTTAAGCTCAATGTCATTTGTATTCACCATAATCACATTGTATTATGGTATAATATATGTAAAATATTTGTATATTTTTCTTCTTCTCCATCTCCAAAATTTTGGTTTCTTCACCACCAAGAAACTCTAAGAAACTAAATTAAGAGACTACAAATAAATGACCCATAATTTATACATATGAATAACAATTAGAATTAAACAATAAAGCTCAATATTGCTTATATTCAACATATTCACATTGACTTATGATATATTACATCTAAAAATATTCAATATTTTTCTTCACCATCAGAAAGTTTTAGGTTTTTTTATCACTAAGCAACAAACATAATAGACTTTAGTAGATGTAAAAAATTAATTATATTTTATTTTTCTACTCCAGCACAGAATTTTAGGTTTCCCCCCCTAAAAAACAAAGTTAAAAGACTATAATCCATGACATATATTTTAAATAAAATAGGTAATAACTAAAATAAATAATCAAGCTAAAATTTATGGATATTTATCATTTTCAAATTGAATTATGGTAAATTAGATGTAAATATGTTCAATATGTATCTTCTCTATCACCAAATTTCATGTTTCTTCGTCACTAAGCCACAAAGTTAAAAGACTATAAATGAATGAAAAATAGCTTATGTCAACATGAGTTATCACTAAAAGTAAATAGTCAAGCTAAAATATTTCTATATTTTTCTTCTTCCCCATCACCAAAATTTTGGTTTCTTCACCTCTAAGAATATAATTAATGATACTACAAATGAATGACCCATGATTTATACATATGAATAACAATTAGAATTAAATAATCAAACTCAATATTTTTTTATATTCAACATATTCACATTGACATATGGTTTATTACATATAAAAATATGCAATATTTTTCTTCACCATCCGAAAGTTTTATGTTTTTTTATTAATAAGCAACAAACATAATAAACTATATTAGATGTTAAAAATTAATTATATTTTATTTTTCTACTCTATCACAAAACTTTCGGGTTTCTCCACTAAAAAACATAGTTAAAAGAGAATAATCTATGACATATATTTTATATAAAATAGGTAATACATAAAATAAATAATCAAGTTAAATTTAATTGATATTTACCGTTTTCACATTGAATTATGGTAAATTAGATGTAAATATATTCAATATGTTTTTTCTCCATCATCAAATTTCATGTTTCTATGTCACTAAGTCACAGAGTTAAAAGACTATAAATGAATGACAAATACTTTTTATCTACATGTGTTATCACTAAAAATAAATAGTTAAGCTCAATGTTATTTGTATTCACCATAATCACATTGTATTATGGTATAATATATGTAAAATATTTCTATATTTTTCTTATTCTCCATCTCCAAAATTTTGGTTTCCTCACCACTAAGAACATAAGTTAAGTGACTACAAATAAATGACCCATAATTTATACATATGCGTAACAATTAAAATTAAATAATCAAACTCAATATTGTTTATATTCGTCGTATTCACATTGACATATGCTATATTACATCTAAAAATATTCAAAATTCTTCTTAACCATCCAAAAGGTTTAGGTTTTGTTATCACTAAAAGTAAATAGTTAAGCTCAATGTTATTTGTATTCACTATTATCACATTGTATTATGGTGTAATAGGTGTTTCTAAATTTTTCTACTTCTCCATCACCCAAATTTTGGTTTCTTCATCTCTAAGAAACTAAATTAAGAGACTACAATGAATGACCCATAATTTATACATATGAATATCAATTAGAATTAAATAATCAAGCTTAATATTGTTTATATTAAACATATTGACATTGACTTATGCTATATTAAATCTAAAAATATTCAATATTTTTCTTCACCATCCAAAAGTTTTAGGTTTTTCTATCACTAAGCAACAAACATAATAGACTATAGTAGATGTAAAAAATTTATAATATTTTATTTTTTTATTCCATCACAAAATTTTAGGTTTTTCCACACTAAAAAACAAAGTTAAAAGACTATAATCCATGACATATATTTTATATAAAATATGTAATAATTAAAATAAATAATCAAGCTAAAATTTATTGATATTTATCATTTTCAAATTGAATTATGGTAAATTAGATGTAAATATTTTAAATATGTTTCTTCTCCATCACCAAATTTTATGTTTCTTCGTCACTAAGCCATAAAGTTAAAAGACTATAAATGAATGACAAATAACTTAAATTTACATGGGTTATCACTAAAAGTAAATAGTTAAGCTCAATGTTATTTGTATTCACTATTATCACACTATATTATGGTGTATTAGGTGAAAATAATTTCTATATTTTTCTACATCTCCATCACCCAAATTTTGGTTTCTTCACCTCTAAGAAACTCTAAGAAACTAAATTAAGAGACTACAAATAAATGACCCATAATTTATACATATGAATAACAATTAGAATTAAACAATAAAGCTCAATATTGATTATATTCAACATATTCACATTGACTTATGATATATTACATCTAAAAATATTCAATATTTTTCTTCACCATCAGAAAGTTTTAGGTTTTTTTATCACTAAGCAACAAACATAATAGACTTTAGTAGATGTAAAAACTTAATTATATTTTATTTTTCTACTCCAGCATAGAATTTTAGGTTTCCCCCCTAAAAAACAAAGTTAAAAGACTATAATCCATGACATATATTTTATATAAAATAGGTAATAACTAAAATAAATAATCAAGCTAAAATATATGGATATTTATCATTTTCAAATTGAATTATGGTAAATTAGATGTAAATATGTTCAATATGTTTCTTCTCTATCACCAAATTTCATGTTTCTTCGTCACTAAGCCACAAAGTTAAAAGACTATAAATGAATGAAAAATAGCTTATGTCAACATGAGTTATCACTAAAAGTAAATAGTTAAGCTAAAATATTTCTATATTTTTCTTCTTCTCCATCACCAAAATTTTGGTTTCTTCACCTCTAAGAATATAATTTATGATACTACAAATGAATAACCCATAATTTATACATATGAATAACAATTAGAATTAAATAATCAAGCTCAATATTTTTTTATATTCAACATATTCACATTGACATATGGTTTATTACATATAAAAATATGCAATATTTTTCTTCACCATCCGAAAGTTTTATGTTTTTTTATTAATAAGCAACAAACATAATAGACTACAATAGATGTCAAAAATTAATTATATTTTATTTTTCTACTCTATCACAAAACTTTCGGGTTTCTCCACTAAAAAACAAAGTTAAAACACAATAATCTATGACATATATTTTATATAAAATAGGTAATACTTAAAATAAATAATCAAGTTAAATTTAATTGATATTTACCATTTTCACATTGAATTATGGTAAATTAGATGTAAATATATTCAATATGTTTCTTCTCCATTATCAAATTTCATGTTTTTATGTCACTAAGTCAAAGAGTTAAAAGACTATAAATGAATGACAAATACATTTTATCTACATGAGTTATCACTAAAAATAAATAGTTAAGCTCAATGTTATTTGTATTCACCATAATCACATTGTATTATGGTATAATATATGTAAAATATTTCTATATTATTCTTATTCTCCATCTCCAAAATTTTGGTTTCCTCACCACTAAGAATATAAGTTAAGAGACTACAAATGAATGACCCATAATTTATACATATGCGTAACAATTAAAATTAAATAATCAAGCTCAATATTGTTTATATTCATCGTATTCACATTGACATATGCTATATTACATCTAAAAATATTCAAAATTCTTCTTAACCATCCAAAAGGTTTAGGTTTTGTTATCACTAAAAGTAAATAGTTAAGCTCAATGTTATTTGTATTCACTATTATCACATTGTATTATGGTGTAATAGGTGTAAATAATTTCTATATTTTTCTACTTCTCCATCACCCAAATTTTGGTTTCTTCATCTCTAAGAAACTAAATTAAGAGACTACAATGAATGACCCATAATTTATACATATGAATATCAATTAGAATTAAATAATCAAGCTTAATATTGTTTATATTCAACATATTGACATTGACTTATGCTATATTAAATATAAAAATATTCAATATTTTTCTTCACCATCCAAAAGTTTTAGGTTTTTCTATCACTAAGCAACAAACATAATAGACTATAGTAGATGTAAAAAATTTATTATATTTTATTTTTTTATTCCATCACAAAATTTTAGGTTTTTCCACACTAAAAAACAAAGTTAAAAGACTATAATCCATGACATATATTTTATATAAAATATGTAATAATTAAAATAAATAATCAAGCTAAAATTTATTGATATTTATCATTTTCAAATTGAATTATGGTAAATTAGATGTAAATATTTTAAATATGTTTCTTCTCCATCACCAAATTTTATGTTTCTTCGTCACTAAGCCATAAAGTTAAAAGACTTTAAATGAATGACAAATAACTTAAATTTACATGGGTTATCACTAAAAGTAAATAGTTAAGCTCAATGTTATTTGTATTCACTATTATCACATTGTATTATGGTGTAATAGGTGTAAATAATTTCTATATTTTTCTACTTCTCCATCACCCAAATTTTGGTTTCTTCACCTTTAAGAAACTAAATTAAGTGACTACAATGAATGACCCATAATTTATACATATGAATAACAATTAGAATTAAACAATCAAGCTCAATATTGCTTATATTCAACATATTCACATTGACTTATGCTATATTACATCTAAAAATATTCAATATTTTTCTTCACCATCAGAAAGTTTTAGGTTTTTTTATCACTAAGCAACAAACATAATAGACTTTAGTAGATGTAAAAAATTAATTATATTTTATTTTTCTACTCCAGCACATAATTTTAGGTTTCCCCCCCTAAAAAAAAAGTTAAAAGACTATAATCCATGACATATATTTTATATAAAATAGGTAATAACTAAAATAAATAATCAAGCTAAAATTTATGGATATTTATCATTTTCAAATTGAATTATGGTAAATTAGATGTAAATATGTTCAATATGTTTCTTCTCTATCACCAAATTTCATGTTTCTTCGTCATAAGCCACAAAGTTAAAAGACTATAAATGAATGAAAAATAGCTTATGTCAACATGAGTTATCACTAAAAGTAAATAGTTAAGCTAAAATATTTCTATACTTTTCTTCTTCTCCATCACCAAAATCTTGGTTTCTTCACCTCTAAGAATATTATTTATGATACTACAAATGAATGACCCATAATTTATACATATGAATAACAATTAGAATTAAATAATCATGCTCAATATTTTTTTATATTCAACATATTCACACTGACATATGGTTTATTACACATAAAAATATGCAATATTTTTCTTCACCATCCGAAAGTTTTATGTTTTTTTATTAATAAGCAACAAATATAATAGACTACAGTAGATGTAAAAAATTAATTATATTTTATTTTTCTACTCTATCACAAAACTTTCGGGTTTCTCCACTAAAAAACAAAGTTAAAAGACAATAATCTATGACATATATTTTATATAAAATAGGTAATACTTAAAATAAATAATCAAGTTAAATTTAATTGATATTTACCATTTTCACATATAATTATGGTAAATTAGATGTAAATATATTCAATATGTTTCTTCTCCATCATCAAATTTCATGTTTCTATGTCACTAAGTCACAAAGTTAAAAGACTATAAATGAATAACAAATACTTTATATCTACATGAGTTATCACTAAAAGTAAATAGTTAAGCTCAATGTCATTTGTATTCACCATAATCACATTGTATTATGGTATAATATATGTAAAATATTTCTATATTTGTCTTATTCTTCATCTCCAAAATTTTGGTTTCTTCACCACTATGAATATAAGTTAAGAGACTACAAATGAATGACCCATAATTTATACATATGCGTAACAATTAAAATTAAATAATCAAGCTCAATATTATTTATATTCATCGTATTCACATTGACATATGCTATATTACATCTAAAAATATTCAAAATTCTTCTTAACCATCCAAAAGGTTTAGGTTTTGTTATCACTAAAAGTAAATAGTTAAGCTCAATGTTATTTGTATTCACTATTATCACAATTTATTATGGTGTAATAGGTGTAAATAATTTCTATATTTTTCTACTTCTCCATCACCCAAATTTTGGTTTCTTCACCTCTAAGAAACTAAATTAAGAGACTACAATGAATGACCCATAATTTATACATATGAATATCAATTAGAATTAAATAATCAAGCTTAATATTGTTTATATTCAACATATTCACATTGACTTATGCTATATTACATCTAAAAATATTCAATATTTTTCTTCACCATCCAAAAGTTTTAGGTTTTTCTATCAATAAGCAACAAACATAATAGACTATAGTAGATGTAAAAAATTTATTATATTTCATTTTTTTATTCCATCACAAAATTTTAGGTTTTTCCACACTAAAAAACAAAGTTAAAAGACTATAATCCATGACATATATTTTATATAAAATAGGTAATAATTAAAATAAATAATCAAGCTAAAATTTATTGATATTTATCATTTACACATTGAATTATGGTAAATTAGATGTAAATATTTTCAATATGTTTCTTCTCCATCACCAAATTTCATGTTTCTTTGTCACTAAGCCACAATGTTAAAAGACTATAAATGAATGACAAATAACTTAAATCTACATGGGTTATCACTAAAAGTAAATAGTTAAGCTCAATGTTATTTGTATTCACTATTATCACACTGTATTATGGTGTATTAGGTGTAAATAATTTCTATATTTTTCTACATCTCCATCATCCAAATTTTGGTTTCCTCACCTCTAAGAAACTAAATTAAGAGACTACAAATAAATGACCCATAATTTATACATATGAATAACAATTAGAATTAAACAATCAAGTTCAATATTGCTTATATTCAACATATTCACATTGACTTATGCTATATTACATCTAAAAATATTCAATATTTTTCTTCACCATCAGAAAGTTTTAGGTTTTTTTATCACTCAGCAACAAACATAATAGACTTTAGTAGATGTAAAAAATTAATTATATTTTATTTTTCTACTCCAGCACAGAATTTTAGTTTCCCCCCCCTAAAAAACAAAGTTAAAAGACTATAATCCATGACATATATTTTATATAAAATAGGTAATAACTAAAATAAATAATCAAGCTAAAATTTATGGATATTTATCATTTTCAAATTGAATTATGGTAAATTAGATGTAAATATGTTCAATATGTTTCTTCTGTATCACCAAATTTCATGTTTCTTCGTCACTAAGCCACAAAGTTAAAAGACTATAAATGAATGAAAAATAGCTTATGTCAACATGAGTTATCACTAAAAGTAAATAGTTAAGCTAAAATATTTCTATATTTTTCTTCTTCTCCATCACCAAAATTTTGGTTTCTTCACCTCTAAGAATATAATTTATGATACTACAAATGAATGACCCATAATTTATACATATGAATAACAATTAGAATTAAATAATCAAGCTCAATATTTTTTTATATTCAACATATTCACATTGACATATGGTTTATTACATATAAAAATATGCAATATTTTTCTTCACCATCCGAAAGTTTTATGTTTTTTTATTAATAAGCAACAAACATAATAGACTATAATAGATGTAAAAAATTAATTATATTTTATTTTTCTACTCTATCACAAAACTTTCGGGTTTCTCCACTAAAAAACAAAGTTAAAACACAATAATCTATGACATATATTTTATATAAAATAGGTAATACTTAAAATAAATAATCAAGTTAAATATAATTGATATTTACCATTTTCACATTGAATTATGGTAAATTAGATATAAATATATTCAATATGTTTCTTCTCCATCATCAAATTTCATGTTTCTATGTCACTAAGTCACAGAGTTAAAAGACTATAAATGAATAACAAATACTTTATATCTACATGAGTTATCACTAAAAGTAAATAGTTAAGCTCAATGTCATTTGTATTCACCATAATCACATTATATTATGGTATAATATATGTAGAATATTTCTATATTTTTCTTCTTCTCCATCTCCAAAATTTTGGTTTCTTCACCACTAAGAATATAAGTTAAGAGACAACAAATGAATGACCCATAATTTATACATATGCGTAACAATTAAAATTAAATAATCAAGCTCAATATTGTTTATATTCATCGTATTCACATTGACATATGCTATATTACATCTAAAAATATTCAAAATTCTTCTTAACCATCCAAAAGGTTTAGGTTTTGTTATCATTAAAAGTAAATAGTTAAGCTCAATGTTATTTGTATTCACTATTATCACATTGTATTATTGTGTAATAGGTGTAAATAATTTCTATATTTTTCTACTTCTCCAACACCCAAATTTTGGTTTCTTCACCTTTAAGAAACTAAATTAAGAGACTACAATGAATGACCCATAATTTATACATATGAATAACAATTAGAATTAAATAATCAAGCTTAATATTGTTTATATTCAACATATTCACATTGACTTATGATATATTACATCTAAAAATATTCAATATTTTTCTTCACCATCCAAAAGTTTTAGGTTTTTCTATCACTAAGCAACAAACATAATAGACTATAGTAGATGTAAAAAATTTATTATATTTTATTTTTTTATTCCATCACAAAATTTTAGTTTTTTCCACACTAAAAAACAAAGTTAAAAGACTATAATCCATGACATATATTTTATATAAAATAGGTAATAATTAAAATAAATAATCAAGCTAAAATTTATTGATATTTATCATTTTCACATTGAATTATGGTAAATTAGATGTAAATATTTTCAATATGTTTATTCTCCATCACCAAATTTTATGTTTCTTCGTCACTAAGCCATAAAGTTAAAAGACTATAAATGAATGACAAATAACTTAAATTTACATGGGTTATCACTAAAAGTAAATAGTTAAGCTCAATGTTATTTGTATTCACTATTATCACATTGTATTATGGTGTAATAGGTGTAAATAATTTCTATATTTTTCTACTTCTCCATCACCCAAATTTTGGTTTCTTCCCCTTTAAGAAACTAAATTAAGTGACTACAATGAATGACCCATAATTTATACATATGAATAACAATTAGAATTAAACAATCAAGCTCAATATTGCTTATATTCAACATATTCACATTGACTTATGCTATATTACATCTAAAAATATTCAATATTTTTCTTCACCATCAGAAAGTTTTAGGTTTTTTTATCACTAAGCAACAAACATAATAGACTTTAGTAGATGTAAAAAATTAATTATATTTTATTTTTCTACTCCAGCACATAATTTTAGGTTTCCCCCCCTAAAAAAAAAGTTAAAAGACTATAATCCATGACATATATTTTATATAAAATAGGTAATAACTAAAATAAATAATCAAGCTAAAATTTATGGATATTTATCATTTTCAAATTGAATTATGGTAAATTAGATGTAAATATGTTCAATATGTTTCTTCTCTATCACCAAATTTCATGTTTCTTCGTCATAAGCCACAAAGTTAAAAGACTATAAATGAATGAAAAATAGCTTATGTCAACATGAGTTATCACTAAAAATAAATAGTTAAGCTAAAATATTTCTATACTTTTCTTCTTCTCCATCACCAAAATCTTGGTTTCTTCACCTCTAAGAATATTATTTATGATACTACAAATGAATGACCCATAATTTATACATATGAATAACAATTAGAATTAAATAATCATGCTCAATATTTTTTTATATTCAACATATTCACATTGACATATGGTTTATTACACATAAAAATATGCAATATTTTTCTTCACCATCCGAAAGTTTTATGTTTTTTTATTAATAAGCAACAAATATAATAGACTACAGTAGATGTAAAAAATTAATTATATTTTATTTTTCTACTCTATCACAAAACTTTCGGGTTTCTCCACTAAAAAACAAAGTTAAAAGACAATAATCTATGACATATATTTTATATAAAATAGGTAATACTTAAAATAAATAATCAAGTTAAATTTAATTGATATTTACCATTTTCACATATAATTATGGTAAATTAGATGTAAATATATTCAATATGTTTCTTCTCCATCATCAAATTTCATGTTTCTATGTCACTAAGTCACAAAGTTAAAAGACTATAAATGAATAACAAATACTTTATATCTACATGAGTTATCACTAAAAGTAAATAGTTAAGCTCAATGTCATTTGTATTCACCATAATCACATTGTATTATGGTATAATATATGTAAAATATTTCTATATTTGTCTTATTCTCCATCTCCAAAATTTTGGTTTCTTCACCACTATGAATATAAGTTAAGAGACTACAAATGAATGACCCATAATTTATACATATGCGTAACAATTAAAATTAAATAATCAAGCTCAATATTATTTATATTCATCGTATTCACATTGACATATGCTATATTACATCTAAAAATATTCAAAATTCTTCTTAACCATCCAAAAGGTTTAGGTTTTGTTATCACTAAAAGTAAATAGTTAAGCTCAATGTTATTTGTATTCACTATTATCACAATTTATTAGGGTGTAATAGGTGTAAATAATTTCTATATTTTTCTACTTCTCCATCACCCAAATTTTGGTTTCTTCACCTCTAAGAAACTAAATTAAGAGACTACAATGAATGACCCATAATTTATACATATGAATATCAATTAGAATTAAATAATCAAGCTTAATATTGTTTATATTCAACATATTCACATTGACTTATGCTATATTACATCTAAAAATATTCAATATTTTTCTTCACCATCCAAAAGTTTTAGGTTTTTCTATCAATAAGCAACAAACATAATAGACTATAGTAGATGTAAAAAATTTATTATATTTTATTTTTTTATTCCATCACAAAATTTTAGGTTTTTCCACACTAAAAAACAAAGTTAAAAGACTATAATCCATGACATATATTTTATATAAAATAGGTAATAATTAAAATAAATAATCAAGCTAAAATTTATTGATATTTATCATTTACACATTGAATTATGGTAAATTAGATGTAAATATTTTCAATATGTTTCTTCTCCATCACCAAATTTCATGTTTCTTTGTCACTAAGCCACAATGTTAAAAGACTATAAATGAATGACAAATAACTTAAATCTACATGGGTTATCACTAAAAGTAAATAGTTAAGCTCAATGTTATTTGTATTCACTATTATCACACTGTATTATGGTGTATTAGGTGTAAATAATTTCTATATTTTTCTACATCTCCATCATCCAAATTTTGGTTTCCTCACCTCTAAGAAACTAAATTAAGAGACTACAAATAAATGACCCATAATTTATACATATGAATAACAATTAGAATTAAACAATCAAGTTCAATATTGCTTATATTCAACATATTCACATTGACTTATGCTATATTACATCTAAAAATATTCAATATTTTTCTTCACCATCAGAAAGTTTTAGGTTTTTTTATCACTCAGCAACAAACATAATAGACTTTAGTAGATGTAAAAAATTAATTATATTTTATTTTTCTACTCCAGCACAGAATTTTAGGTTTCCCCCCCCTAAAAAACAAAGTTAAAAGACTATAATCCATGACATATATTTTATATAAAATAGGTAATAACTAAAATAAATAATCAAGCTAAAATTTATGGATATTTATCATTTTCAAATTGAATTATGGTAAATTAGATGTAAATATGTTCAATATGTTTCTTCTGTATCACCAAATTTCATGTTTCTTCGTCACTAAGCCACAAAGTTAAAAGACTATAAATGAATGAAAAATAGCTTATGTCAACATTAGTTATCACTAAAAGTAAATAGTTAAGCTAAAATATTTCTATATTTTTCTTCTTCTCCATCACCAAAATTTTGGTTTCTTCACCTCTAAGAATATAATTTATGATACTACAAATGAATGACCCATAATTTATACATATGAATAACAATTAGAATTAAATAATCAAGCTCAATATTTTTTTATATTCAACATATTCACATTGACATATGGTTTATTACATATAAAAATATGCAATATTTTTCTTCACCATTCGAAAGTTTTATGTTTTTTTATTAATAAGCAACAAACATAATAGACTATAATAGATGTAAAAAATTAATTATATTTTATTTTTCTACTCTATCACAAAACTTTCGGGTTTCTCCACTAAAAAACAAAGTTAAAACACAATAATCTATGACATATATTTTATATAAAATAGGTAATACTTAAAATAAATAATCAAGTTAAATTTAATTGATATTTACCATTTTCACATTGAATTATGGTAAATTAGATGTAAATATATTCAATATGTTTCTTCTCCATCATCAAATTTCATGTTTCTATGTCACTAAGTCACAGAGTTAAAAGACTATAAATGAATAACAAATACTTTATATCTACATGAGTTATCACTAAAAGTAAATAGTTAAGCTCAATGTCATTTGTATTCACCATAATCACATTGTATTATGGTATAATATATGTAAAATATTTCTATATTTTTCTTCTTCTCCATCTCCAAAATTTTGGTTTCTTCACCACCAAGAATATAAGTTAAGAGACTACAAATGAATGACCCATAATTTATACATATGCGTAACAATTAAAATTAAATAATCAAGCTCAATATTGTTTATATTCATCGTATTCACATTGACATATGCTATATTACATCTAAAAATATTCAAAATTCTTCTTAACCATCCAAAAGGTTTAGGTTTTGTTATCACTAAATGTAAATAGTTAAGCTCAATGTTATTTGTATTCACTATTATCACAATTTATTATGGTGTAATAGGTGTAAATAATTTCTATATTTTTCTACTTCTCCATCACCCAAATTTTGGTTTCTTCACCTCTAAGAAACTAAATTAAGAGACTACAATGAATGACCCATAATTTATACATATGAATATCAATTAGAATTAAATAATCAAGCTTAATATTGTTTATATTCAACATATTCACATTGACTTATGCTATATTACATCTAAAAATATTCAATATTTTTCTTCACCATCCAAAAGTTTTAGGTTTTTCTATCAATAAGCAACAAACATTTTAGACTATAGTAGATGTAAAAAATTTATGATATTTTATTTTTTTATTCCATCACAAAATTTTAGGTTTTTCCACACTAAAAAACAAAGTTAAAAGACTATAATCCATGACATATATTTTATATAAAATAGGTAATAATTAAAATAAATAATCAAGCTAAAATTTATTGATATTTATCATTTACACATTGAATTATGGTAAATTAGATGTAAATATTTTCAATATGTTTCTTCTCCATCACCAAATTTCATGTTTCTTCGTCACTAAGCCACAAAGTTAAAAAACTATAAATGAATGACAAATAACTTAAATCTACATGGGTTATCACTAAAAGTAAATAGTTAAGCTCAATGTTATTTGTATTCACTATTATCACACTGTATTATGGTGTATTAGGTGTAAATAATTTCTATATTTTTCTACATCTCCATCATCCAAATTTTGGTTTCCTCACCTCTAAGAAACTAAATTAAGAGACTACAAATAAATGACCCATAATTTATACATATGAATAATAATTAGAATTAAACAATCAAGTTCAATATTGCTTATATTCAACATATTCACATTGACTTATGCTATATTACATCTAAAAATATTCAATATTTTCTTCACCATCAGAAAGTTTTAGGTTTTTTTTATCACTAAGCAACAAACATAATAGACTTTAGTAGATGTAAAAAATTAATTATATTTTATTTTTCGACTCCAGCATAGAATTTTAGGTTTCCCCCCCCTAAAAAACAAAGTTAAAAGACTATAATCCATGACATATATTTTATATAAAATAGGTAATAACTAAAATAAATAATCAAGCTAAAATTTATGGATATTTATCATTTTCAAATTGAATTATGGTAAATTAGATGTAAATATGTTCAATATGTTTCTTCTGTATCACCAAATTTCATGTTTCTTCGTCACTAAGCCACAAAGTTAAAAGACTATAAATGAATGAAAAATAGCTTATGTCAACATGAGTTATCACTAAAAGTAAATAGTTAAGCTAAAATATTTCTATATTTTTCTTCTTCTCCATCACCAAAATTTTGGTTTCTTCACCTCTAAGAATATAATTTATGATACTACAAATGAATGACCCATAATTTATACATATGAATAACAATTAGAATTAAATAATCAAGCTCAATATTTTTTTATATTCAACATATTCACATTGACATATGGTTTATTACATATAAAAATATGTAATATTTTTCTTCACCATCCGAAAGTTTTATGTTTTTTATTAATAAGCAACAAACATAATAGACTATAATAGATGTAAAAAATTAATTATATTTTATTTTTCTACTCTATCACAAAACTTTCGGGTTTCTCCACTAAAAAACAAAGTTAAAACACAATAATCTATGACATATATTTTATATAAAATAGGTAATACTTAAAATAAATAATCAAGTTAAATTTAATTGATATTTACCATTTTCACATTGAATTATGGTAAATTAGATGTAAATATATTCAATATGTTTCTTTTCCATCATCAAATTTCATGTTTCTATGTCACTAAGTCACAGAGTTAAAAGACTATAAATGAATAACAAATACTTTATATCTACATGAGTTATCACTAAAAGTAAATAGTTAAGCTCAATGTCATTTGTATTCACCATAATCACATTGTATTATGGTATAATATATGTAAAATATTTCTATATTTTTCTTCTTCTCCATCTCCAAAATTGTGGTTTCTTCACCACCAAGAATATAAGTTAAGAGACTACAAATGAATGACCCATAATTTATACATATGCGTAACAATTAAAATTAAATAATCAAGCTCAATATTGTTTATATTCATCGTATTCACATTGACATATGCTATATTACATCTAAAAATATTCAAAATTCTTCTTAACCATCCAAAAGGTTTAGGTTTTGTTATCACTAAAAGTAAATAGTTAAGCTCAATGTTATTTGTATTCACTATTATCACATTGTATTATGGTGTAATAGGTGTAAATAATTTCTATATTTTTCTACTTCTCCATCACCCAAATTTTGGTTTCTTCACCTTTAAGAAACTAAATTAAGTGACTACAATGAATGACCCATAATTTATATATATGAATAACAATTAGAATTAAACAATCAAGCTCAATATTGCTTATATTCAACATATTCACATTGACTTATGCTATATTACATCTAAAAATATTCAATATTTTTCTTCACCATCAGAAAGTTTTAGGTTTTTTTATCACTAAGCAACAAACATAATAGACTTTAGTAGATGTAAAAAATTAATTATATTTTATTTTTCTACTCCAGCACAGAATTTTAGGTTTCCCCCTCTAAAAAACAAAGTTAAAAGACTATAATCCATGACATAAATTTTATATAAAATAGGTAATAACTAAAATAAATAATCAAGCTAAAATTTATGGATATTTATCATTTTCAAATTGAATTATGGTAAATTAGATGTAAATATGTTCAATATGTTTCTTCTCTATCACCAAATTTCATGTTTCTTCGTCACTAAGCCACAAAGTTAAAAGACTATAAATGAATGAAAAATAGCTTATGTCAACATGAGTTATCACTAAAAGTAAATAGTTAAGCTAAAATATTTCTATATTTTTCTTCTTCTCCATCAACAAAATTTTGGTTTCTTCACCTCTAAGAATATAATTTATGATACTACAAATGAATGACCCATGATTTATACATATGATTAACAATTAGAATTAAATAATCAAGCTCAATATTTTTTTATATTCAACATATTCACATTGACATATGGTTTATTACACATAAAAATATGCAATATTTTTCTTCACCATCCGAAAGTTTTATGTTTTTTTATTAATAAGCAACAAATATAATAGACTACAGTCGATGTAAAAAATTAATTATATTTTATTTTTCTACTCTATCACAAAACTTTCGGGTTTCTCCACTAAAAAACAAAGTTAAAACACAATAATCTATGACATATATTTTATATAATATAGATAATATTTAAAATAAATAATCAAGTTAAATTTAATTGATATTTACCATTTTCACATTGAATTATGGTAAATTAGATGTAAATATATTCAATATGTTTCTTCTCCATCATCAAATTTCATGTTTCTATGTCACTAAGTCACAAAGTTAAAAGACTATAAATGAATAACAAATACTTTATATCTACATGAGTTATCACTAAAAGTAAATAGTTAAGCTCAATGTCATTTGTATTCACCATAATCACATTGTATTATGGTATAATATATGTAAAATATTTCTATATTTTTCTTCTTCTCAATCTCCAAAATTATGGTTTCTTCACCACTAAGAATATAAGTTAAGAGACTACAAATGAATGACCCATAATTTATACATATGCGTAACAATTAAAATTAAATAATCAAGCTCAATATTGTTTATATTCATCGTATTCACATTGACATATGCTATATTACATCTAAAAATATACAAAATTCTTCTTAACCATCCAAAAGGTTTAGGTTTTGTTATCACTAAAAGTAAATAGTTAAGCTCAATGTTATTTGTATTCACTATTATCACATTGTATTATGGTGTAATAGGTGTAAATAATTTCTATATTTTTCTACCTCTCCATCACCCAAATTTTGGTTTCTTCACCTTTAAGAAACTAAATTAAGAGACTACAATGAATGACCCATAATTTATACATATGAATAACAATTAGAATTAAATAATCAAGCTTAATATTGTTTATATTCAACATATTCACATTGACTTATGCTATATTACATCTAAAAATATTCAATATTTTTCTTCACCATCCAAAAGTTTTAGTTTTTTCTATCACTAAGCAACAAACATAATAGACTATAGTAGATGTAAAAAATTTATTATATTTTATTTTTTTATTCCATCACAAAATTTTAGGTCTTTCCACACTAAAAAACAAAGTTAAAAGACTATAATCCATGACATATATTTTATATAAAATAGGTAATAATTAAAATAAATAATCAAGCTAAAATTTATTGATATTTATCATTTTCAAATTGAATTATGGTAAATTAGATGTAAATATTTTCAATATGTTTCTTCTCCATCACCAAATTTTATGTTTCTTCGTCACTAAGCCATAAAGTTAAAAGACTATAAATGAATGACAAATAACTTAAATTTACATGGGTTATCACTAAAATTAAATAGCTAAGCTCAATGTTATTTGTATTTACTATTATCACACTGTATTATGGTGTATTAGGTGTAAATAATTTCTATATTTTTCTACATCTCCATCACCCAAATTTTGGTTTCTTCACCTCTAAGACACTAAATTAAGAGACTACAAATAAATGACCCATAATTTATACATATGAATAACAATTAGAATTAAACAATCAAGCTCAATATTGCTTATATTCAACATATTCACATTGACTTATGCTATATTACATCTAAAAATATTCAATATTTTTCTTCACCATCAGAAAGTTTTAGGTTTTTTTATCACTAAGCAACAAACATAATAGACTTTAGTAGATGTAAAAAATTAATTATATTTTATTTTTCTACTCCAGCACAGAATTTTAGGTTTCCCCCCTAAAAAACAAAGTTAAAAGACTATAATCCATGACATATATTTTATATAAAATAGGTAATAACTAAAATAAATAATCAAGCTAAAATTTATGGATATTTATCATTTTCAAATTGAATTATGGTAAATTAGATGTAAATATGTTCAATATGTTTCTTCTCTATCACCAAATTTCATGTTTCTTCGTCACTAAGCCACAAAGTTAAAAGACTATAAATGAATGAAAAATAGCTTATGTCAACATGAGTTATCACTAAAAGTAAATAGTTAAGCTAAAATATTTCTATATTTTGCTTCTTCTCCATCACCAAAATTTTGGTTTCTTCGCCTCTAAGAATATAATTTATGATACTACAAATGAATGACCCATAATTTATACATATGAATAACAATTAGAATTAAATAATCAAGCTCAATATTTTTTTATATTCAACATATTCACATTGACATATGGTTTATTACATATAAAAATATGCAATATTTTTCTTCACCATCCGAAAGTTTTATGTTTTTTTATTAATAAGCAACAAACATAATAGACTATTATAGATGTAAAAAATTAATTATATTTTATTTTTCTACTCTATCACAAAACTTTCGGGTTTCTCCACTAAAAAACAAAGTTAAAACACAATAATCTATGACATATATTTTATATAAAATAGGTAATACTTAAAATAAATAATCAAGTTAAATTTAATTGATATTTACCATTTTCACATTGAATTATGGTAAATTAGATGTAAATATATTCAATATGTTTCTTTTCCATCATCAAATTTCATGTTTCTATGTCACTAAGTCACAGAGTTAAAAGACTATAAATGAATAACAAATACTTTATATCTACATGAGTTATCACTAAAAGTAAATAGTTAAGCTCAATGTCATTTGTATTCACCATAATCACATTGTATTATGGTATAATATATGTAAAATATTTCTATATTTTTCTTCTTCTCCATCTCCAAAATTTTGGTTTCTTCACCACCAAGAATATAAGTTAAGAGACTACAAATGAATGACCCATAATTTATACATATGCGTAACAATTAAAATTAAATAATCAAGCTCAATATTGTTTATATTCATCGTATTCACATTGACATATGCTATATTACATCTAAAAATATTCAAAATTCTTCTTAACCATCCAAAAGGTTTAGGTTTTGTTATCACTAAATGTAAATAGTTAAGCTCAATGTTATTTGTATTCACTATTATCACAATTTATTATGGTGTAATAGGTGTAAATAATTTCTATATTTTTCTACTTCTCCATCACCCAAATTTTGGTTTCTTCACCTCTAAGAAACTAAATTAAGAGACTACAATGAATGACCCATAATTTATACATATGAATATCAATTAGAATTAAATAATCAAGCTTAATATTGTTTATATTCAACATATTCACATTGACTTATGCTATATTACATCTAAAAATATTCAATATTTTTCTTCACCATCCAAAAGTTTTAGGTTTTTCTATCAATAAGCAACAAACATTTTAGACTATAGTAGATGTAAAAAATTTATGATATTTTATTTTTTTATTCCATCACAAAATTTTAGGTTTTTCCACACTAAAAAACAAAGTTAAAAGACTATAATCCATGACATATATTTTATATAAAATAGGTAATAATTAAAATAAATAATCAAGCTAAAATTTATTGATATTTATCATTTACACATTGAATTATGGTAAATTAGATGTAAATATTTTCAATATGTTTCTTCTCCATCACCAAATTTCATGTTTCTTCGTCACTAAGCCACAAAGTTAAAAAACTATAAATGAATGACAAATAACTTAAATCTACATGGGTTATCACTAAAAGTAAATAGTTAAGCTCAATGTTATTTGTATTCACTATTATCACACTGTATTATGGTGTATTAGGTGTAAATAATTTCTATATTTTTCTACATCTCCATCATCCAAATTTTGGTTTCCTCACCTCTAAGAAACTAAATTAAGAGACTACAAATAAATGACCCATAATTTATACATATGAATAATAATTAGAATTAAACAATCAAGTTCAATATTGCTTATATTCAACATATTCACATTGACTTATGCTATATTACATCTAAAAATATTCAATATTTTTCTTCACCATCAGAAAGTTTTAGGTTTTTTTTATCACTAAGCAACAAACATAATAGACTTTAGTAGATGTAAAAAATTAATTATATTTTATTTTTCGACTCCAGCATAGAATTTTAGGTTTCCCCCCCCTAAAAAACAAAGTTAAAAGACTATAATCCATGACATATATTTTATATAAAATAGGTAATAACTAAAATAAATAATCAAGCTAAAATTTATGGATATTTATCATTTTCAAATTGAATTATGGTAAATTAGATGTAAATATGTTCAATATGTTTCTTCTGTATCACCAAATTTCATGTTTCTTCGTCACTAAGCCACAAAGTTAAAAGACTATAAATGAATGAAAAATAGCTTATGTCAACATGAGTTATCACTAAAAGTAAATAGTTAAGCTAAAATATTTCTATATTTTTCTTCTTCTCCATCACCAAAATTTTGGTTTCTTCACCTCTAAGAATATAATTTATGATACTACAAATGAATGACCCATAATTTATACATATGAATAACAATTAGAATTAAATAATCAAGCTCAATATTTTTTTATATTCAACATATTCACATTGACATATGGTTTATTACATATAAAAATATGCAATATTTTTCTTCACCATCCGAAAGTTTTATGTTTTTTTATTAATAAGCAACAAACATAATAGACTATAATAGATGTAAAAAATTAATTATATTTTATTTTTCTACTCTATCACAAAACTTTCGGG
Source organism: Lathyrus sativus (assembly GCA_963859935.3). Classification (NCBI taxonomy): domain Eukaryota; kingdom Viridiplantae; phylum Streptophyta; class Magnoliopsida; order Fabales; family Fabaceae; genus Lathyrus; species Lathyrus sativus. The sequence continues at coordinate 22,107,817 of OZ012740.1, read as the reverse complement.
TTTCTCCACTAAAAAACAAAGTTAAAACACAATAATCTATGACATATATTTTATATAAAATAGGTAATACTTAAAATAAATAATCAAGTTAAATTTAATTGATATTTACCATTTTCACATTGAATTATGGTAAATTAGATGTAAATATATTCAATATGTTTCTTTTCCATCATCAAATTTCATGTTTCTATGTCACTAAGTCACAGAGTTAAAAGACTATAAATGAATAACAAATACTTTATATCTACATGAGTTATCACTAAAAGTAAATAGTTAAGCTCAATGTCATTTGTATTCACCATAATCACATTGTATTATGGTATAATATATGTAAAATATTTCTATATTTTTCTTCTTCTCCATCTCCAAAATTGTGGTTTCTTCACCACCAAGAATATAAGTTAAGAGACTACAAATGAATGACCCATAATTTATACATATGCGTAACAATTAAAATTAAATAATCAAGCTCAATATTGTTTATATTCATCGTATTCACATTGACATATGCTATATTACATCTAAAAATATTCAAAATTCTTCTTAACCATCCAAAAGGTTTAGGTTTTGTTATCACTAAAAGTAAATAGTTAAGCTCAATGTTATTTGTATTCACTATTATCACATTGTATTATGGTGTAATAGGTGTAAATAATTTCTATATTTTTCTACTTCTCCATCACCCAAATTTTGGTTTCTTCACCTTTAAGAAACTAAATTAAGTGACTACAATGAATGACCCATAATTTATATATATGAATAACAATTAGAATTAAACAATCAAGCTCAATATTGCTTATATTCAACATATTCACATTGACTTATGCTATATTACATCTAAAAATATTCAATATTTTTCTTCACCATCAGAAAGTTTTAGGTTTTTTTATCACTAAGCAACAAACATAATAGACTTTAGTAGATGTAAAAAATTAATTATATTTTATTTTTCTACTCCAGCACAGAATTTTAGGTTTCCCCCTCTAAAAAACAAAGTTAAAAGACTATAATCCATGACATAAATTTTATATAAAATAGGTAATAACTAAAATAAATAATCAAGCTAAAATTTATGGATATTTATCATTTTCAAATTGAATTATGGTAAATTAGATGTAAATATGTTCAATATGTTTCTTCTCTATCACCAAATTTCATGTTTCTTCGTCACTAAGCCACAAAGTTAAAAGACTATAAATGAATGAAAAATAGCTTATGTCAACATGAGTTATCACTAAAAGTAAATAGTTAAGCTAAAATATTTCTATATTTTTCTTCTTCTCCATCAACAAAATTTTGGTTTCTTCACCTCTAAGAATATAATTTATGATACTACAAATGAATGACCCATGATTTATACATATGATTAACAATTAGAATTAAATAATCAAGCTCAATATTTTTTTATATTCAACATATTCACATTGACATATGGTTTATTACACATAAAAATATGCAATATTTTTCTTCACCATCCGAAAGTTTTATGTTTTTTTATTAATAAGCAACAAATATAATAGACTACAGTCGATGTAAAAAATTAATTATATTTTATTTTTCTACTCTATCACAAAACTTTCGGGTTTCTCCACTAAAAAACAAAGTTAAAACACAATAATCTATGACATATATTTTATATAATATAGATAATATTTAAAATAAATAATCAAGTTAAATTTAATTGATATTTACCATTTTCACATTGAATTATGGTAAATTAGATGTAAATATATTCAATATGTTTCTTCTCCATCATCAAATTTCATGTTTCTATGTCACTAAGTCACAAAGTTAAAAGACTATAAATGAATAACAAATACTTTATATCTACATGAGTTATCACTAAAAGTAAATAGTTAAGCTCAATGTCATTTGTATTCACCATAATCACATTGTATTATGGTATAATATATGTAAAATATTTCTATATTTTTCTTCTTCTCAATCTCCAAAATTATGGTTTCTTCACCACTAAGAATATAAGTTAAGAGACTACAAATGAATGACCCATAATTTATACATATGCGTAACAATTAAAATTAAATAATCAAGCTCAATATTGTTTATATTCATCGTATTCACATTGACATATGCTATATTACATCTAAAAATATACAAAATTCTTCTTAACCATCCAAAAGGTTTAGGTTTTGTTATCACTAAAAGTAAATAGTTAAGCTCAATGTTATTTGTATTCACTATTATCACATTGTATTATGGTGTAATAGGTGTAAATAATTTCTATATTTTTCTACCTCTCCATCACCCAAATTTTGGTTTCTTCACCTTTAAGAAACTAAATTAAGAGACTACAATGAATGACCCATAATTTATACATATGAATAACAATTAGAATTAAATAATCAAGCTTAATATTGTTTATATTCAACATATTCACATTGACTTATGCTATATTACATCTAAAAATATTCAATATTTTTCTTCACCATCCAAAAGTTTTAGTTTTTTCTATCACTAAGCAACAAACATAATAGACTATAGTAGATGTAAAAAATTTATTATATTTTATTTTTTTATTCCATCACAAAATTTTAGGTCTTTCCACACTAAAAAACAAAGTTAAAAGACTATAATCCATGACATATATTTTATATAAAATAGGTAATAATTAAAATAAATAATCAAGCTAAAATTTATTGATATTTATCATTTTCAAATTGAATTATGGTAAATTAGATGTAAATATTTTCAATATGTTTCTTCTCCATCACCAAATTTTATGTTTCTTCGTCACTAAGCCATAAAGTTAAAAGACTATAAATGAATGACAAATAACTTAAATTTACATGGGTTATCACTAAAATTAAATAGCTAAGCTCAATGTTATTTGTATTTACTATTATCACACTGTATTATGGTGTATTAGGTGTAAATAATTTCTATATTTTTCTACATCTCCATCACCCAAATTTTGGTTTCTTCACCTCTAAGACACTAAATTAAGAGACTACAAATAAATGACCCATAATTTATACATATGAATAACAATTAGAATTAAACAATCAAGCTCAATATTGCTTATATTCAACATATTCACATTGACTTATGCTATATTACATCTAAAAATATTCAATATTTTTCTTCACCATCAGAAAGTTTTAGGTTTTTTTATCACTAAGCAACAAACATAATAGACTTTAGTAGATGTAAAAAATTAATTATATTTTATTTTTCTACTCCAGCACAGAATTTTAGGTTTCCCCCCTAAAAAACAAAGTTAAAAGACTATAATCCATGACATATATTTTATATAAAATAGGTAATAACTAAAATAAATAATCAAGCTAAAATTTATGGATATTTATCATTTTCAAATTGAATTATGGTAAATTAGATGTAAATATGTTCAATATGTTTCTTCTCTATCACCAAATTTCATGTTTCTTCGTCACTAAGCCACAAAGTTAAAAGACTATAAATGAATGAAAAATAGCTTATGTCAACATGAGTTATCACTAAAAGTAAATAGTTAAGCTAAAATATTTCTATATTTTTCTTCTTCTCCATCACCAAAATTTTGGTTTCTTCACCTCTAAGAATATAATTTATGATACTACAAATGAATGACCCATAATTTATACATATGAATAACAATTAGAATTAAATAATCAAGCTCAATATTTTTTTATATTCAACATATTCACATTGACATATGGTTTATTACATATAAAAATATGCAATATTTTTCTTCACCATCCGAAAGTTTTATGTTTTTTTATTAATAAGCAACAAACATAATAGACTATTATAGATGTAAAAAATTAATTATATTTTACTTTTCTACTCTATCACAAAACTTTCGGGTTTCTCCACTAAAAAACAAAGTTAAAACACAATAATCTATGACATATATTTTATATAAAATAGGTAATACTTAAAATAAATAATCAAGTTAAATTTAATTGATATTTACCATTTTCACATTGAATTATGGTAAATTAGATGTAAATATATTCAATATGTTTCTTCTCCATCATCAAATTTCATGTTTCTATGTCACTAAGTCACAGAGTTAAAAGACTATAAATGAATAACAAATACTTTATATCTACATGAGTTATCACTAAAAGTAAATAGTTAAGCTCAATGTCATTTGTATTCACCATAATCACATTGTATTATGGTATAATATATGTAAAATATTTCTATATTTTTCTTCTTCTCCATCTCCCAAATTTTGGTTTCTTCACCACCAAGAATATAAGTTAAGAGACTACAAATGAATGACCCATAATTTATACATATGCGTAACAATTAAAATAAATAATAAAGCTCAATATTGTTTATATTCATCGTATTCACATTGACATATGCTATATTACATCTAAAAATATTCAAAATTCTTCTTAACCATCCAAAAGGTTTAGGTTTTGTTATCACTAAAAGTAAATAGTTAAGCTCAATGTTATTTGTATTCACTATTATCACATTGTATTATGGTGTAATAGGTGTAAATAATTTCTATATTTTTCTACTTCTCCATCACCCAAATTTTGGTTTCTTCACCTTTAAGAAACTAAATTAAGTGACTACAATGAATGACCCATAATTTATACATATGAATAACAATTAGAATTAAACAATCAAGCTCAATATTGCTTATATTCAACATATTCACATTGACTTATGCTATATTACACCTAAAAATATTCAATATTTTTCTTAACCATCAGAAAGTTTTAGGTTTTTTTATCACTAAGCAACAAACATAATAGACTTTAGTAGATGTAAAAAATTAATTATATTTTATTTTTCTACTCCAGCACAGAATTTTAGGTTTCCCCCCCCCCCTAAAAAACAAAGTTAAAAGACTATAATCCATGACATATAATTTATATAAAACAGGTAATAACTAAAATAAATAATCAAGCTAAAATTAATGGATATTTATCATTTTCAAATTGAATTATGTTAAATTAGATGTAAATATGTTCAATATGTTTCTTCTCTATCACCAAATTTCATGTTTCTTCGTCACTAAGCCACAAAGTTAAAAGACTATAAATGAATGAAAAATAGCTTATGTCAACATGAGTTATCACTAAAAGTAAATAGTTAAGCTAAAATATTTCTATATTTTTCTTCTTCTCCATCACCAAAATTTTGGTTTCTTCACCTCTAAGAATATAATTTATGATACTACAAATGAATGACCCATAATTTATACATATGAATAACAATTAGAATTAAATAATCAAGCTCAATATTTTTTTATATTCAACATATTCACATTGACATATGGTTTATTACATATAAAAATATGCAATATTTTTCTTCACCATCCGAAAGTTTTATGTTTTTTTATTAATAAGCAACAAACATAATAGACTATTATAGATGTAAAAAATTAATTATATTTTACTTTTCTACTCTATCACAAAACTTTCGGGTTTCTCCACTAAAAAACAAAGTTAAAACACAATAATCTATGACATATATTTTATATAAAATAGGTAATACTTAAAATAAATAATCAAGTTAAATTTAATTGATATTTACCATTTTCACATTGAATTATGGTAAATTAGATGTAAATATATTCAATATGTTTCTTCTCCATCATCAAATTTCATGTTTCTATGTCACTAAGTCACAGAGTTAAAAGACTATAAATGAATAACAAATACTTTATATCTACATGAGTTATCACTAAAAGTAAATAGTTAAGCTCAATGTCATTTGTATTCACCATAATCACATTGTATTATGGTATAATATATGTAAAATATTTCTATATTTTTCTTCTTCTCCATCTCCCAAATTTTGGTTTCTTCACCACCAAGAATATAAGTTAAGAGACTACAAATGAATGACCCATAATTTATACATATGCGTAACAATTAAAATAAATAATAAAGCTCAATATTGTTTATATTCATCGTATTCACATTGACATATGCTATATTACATCTAAAAATATTCAAAATTCTTCTTAACCATCCAAAAGGTTTAGGTTTTGTTATCACTAAAAGTAAATAGTTAAGCTCAATGTTATTTGTATTCACTATTATCACATTGTATTATGGTGTAATAGGTGTAAATAATTTCTATATTTTTCTACTTCTCCATCACCCAAATTTTGGTTTCTTCACCTTTAAGAAACTAAATTAAGTGACTACAATGAATGACCCATAATTTATACATATGAATAACAATTAGAATTAAACAATCAAGCTCAATATTGCTTATATTCAACATATTCACATTGACTTATGCTATATTACACCTAAAAATATTCAATATTTTTCTTAACCATCAGAAAGTTTTAGGTTTTTTTATCACTAAGCAACAAACATAATAGACTTTAGTAGATGTAAAAAATTAATTATATTTTATTTTTCTACTCCAGCACAGAATTTTAGGTTTCCCCCCCCCCCCTAAAAAACAAAGTTAAAAGACTATAATCCATGACATATAATTTATATAAAACAGGTAATAACTAAAATAAATAATCAAGCTAAAATTAATGGATATTTATCATTTTCAAATTGAATTATGTTAAATTAGATGTAAATATGTTCAATATGTTTCTTCTCTATCACCAAATTTCATGTTTCTTCGTCACTAAGCCACAAAGTTAAAAGACTATAAATGAATGAAAAATAGCTTATGTCAACATGAGTTATCACTAAAAGTAAATAGTTAAGCTAAAATATTTCTATATTTTTCTTCTTCTCCATCACCAAAATTTTGGTTTCTTCACCTCTAAGAATATAATTTATGATACTACAAATGAATGACCCATAATTTATACATATGAATAACAATTAGAATTAAATAATCAAGCTCAATATTTTTTTATATTCAACATATTCACATTGACATATGGTTTATTACACATAAAAATATGCAATATTTTTCTTCACCATCCGAAAGTTTTATGTTTTTTTATTAATAAGCAACAAATATAATAGACTACAGTCGATGTAAAAAATTAATTATATTTTATTTTTCTACTCTATCACAAAACTTTCGGGTTTCTCCACTAAAAAAAAAAGTTAAAACACAATAATCTATGACATATATTTTATATAAAATAGATAATACTTAAAATAAATAATCAAGTTAAATTTAATTGATATTTACCATTTTCACATTGAATTATGGTAAATTAGATGTAAATATATTCAATATGTTTCTTCTCCATCATCAAATTTCATGTTTCTATGTCACTAAGTCACAGAGTTAAAAGACTATAAATGAATAACAAATACTTTATATCTACATGAGTTATCACTAAAAGTAAATAGTTAAGCTCAATGTCATTTGTATTCACCATAATCACATTGTATTATGGTATAATATATGTAAAATATTTCTATATTTTTCTTCTTCTCCATCTCCAAAATTTTGGTTTCTTCACCACTAAGAATATAAGTTAAGAGACTACAAATGAATGACCCATAGTTTATACATATGCGTAACGATTAAAATTAAATAATCAAGCTCAATATTATTTATATTCATCGTATTCACATTGACATATGCTATATTACATCTAAAAATATACAAAATTCTTCTTAACCATCCAAAAGGTTTAGGTTTAGTTATCACTAAAAGTAAATAGTTAAGCTCAATGTTATTTGTGATCACTATTATCACATTGTATTATGGTGTAATAGGTGTAAATAATTTCTATATTTTTCTACCTCTCCATCACCCAAATTTTGGTTTCTTCACCTTTAAGAAACTAAATTAAGAGACTACAATGAATGACCCATAATTTATACATATGAATAACAATTAGAATTAAATAAGCAAGCTTAATATTGTTTATATTAAACATATTCACATTGACTTATGCTATATTACATCTAAAAATATTCAATATTTTTCTTCACCATCCAAAAGTTTTAGGTTTTTCTATCACTAAGCAACAAACATAATAAACTATAGTAGATGTAAAAAATTTATTATATTTTATTTTTTTATTCCATCACAAAATTTTAGGTTTTTCCACACTAAAAAACAAAGTTAAAAGACTATAGTCCATGACATATATTTTATATAAAATAGGTAATAAGTAAAATAAATAATCAAGCTAAAATTGATTGATATTTATCATTTTCACATTGAATTATGGTAAATTAGATGTAAATATTTTCAATATGTTTCTTCTCCATCACCAAATTTCATGTTTCTTCGTCACTAAGCCACAAAGTTAAAAGACTATAAATGAATGACAAATAACTTAAATCTACATGGGTTATCACTAAAAGTAAATAGTTAAGCTCAATGTTATTTGTATTCACTATTATCACACTGTTTTATGGTGTATTAGGTGTAAATAATTTCTATATTTTTCTACATCTCCATCACCCAAATTTTGGTTTCCTCACCTCTAAGAAACTAAATTAAGAGACTACAAATAAATGACCCATAATTTATACATATGAATAACAATTAGAATTAAACAATCAAGCTCAATATTGGTTATATTCAACATATTCACATTGACTTATGCTATATTACATCTAAAAATATTCCATATTTTTCTTCACCATCAGAAAGTTTTAGGTTTTTTTATCACTAAGCAACAAACATAATAGATTTTAGTAGATGTAAAAAATTAATTATATTTTATTTTTCTACTCCAGCACAAAATTTTAGGTTTCCCTCCCTAAAAAACAAAGTTAAAAGACTATAATCCATGACATATATTTTATATAAAATAGGTAATAACTAAAATAAATAATCAAGCTAAAATTTATGGATATTTATCATTTTCAAATTGAATTATGGTAAATTAGATGTAAATATGTTCAATATGTTTCTTCTCTATCACCAAATTTCATGTTTCTTCGTCACTAAGCCACAAAGTTAAAAGACTATAAATGAATGAAAAATAGCTTATGTCAACATGAGTTATCACTAAAAGTAAATAGTTAAGCTAAAATATTTCTATATTTTTCTTCTTCTCCATCACCAAAATTTTGGTTTCTTCACCTCTAAGAATATAATTTATGATACTACAAATGAATGACCCATGATTTATACATATGAATAACAATTAGAATTAAATAATCAAGCTCAATATTTTTTTATATTCAACATATTCACATTGACATATGGTTTATTACACATAAAAATATGCAATATTTTTCTTCACCATCCGAAAGTTTTATGTTTTTTTATTAATAAGCAACAAATATAATAGACTACAGTCGATGTAAAAAATTAATTATATTTTATTTTTCTACTCTATCACAAAACTTTCGGGTTTCTCCACTAAAAAAAAAGTTAAAACACAATAATCTATGACATATATTTTATATAAAATAGATAATACTTAAAATAAATAATCAAGTTAAATTTAATTGATATAAACCATTTTCACATTGAATTATGGTAAATTAGATGTAAATATATTCAATATGTTTCTTCTCCATCATCAAATTTCATGTTTCAATGTCACTAAGTCACAGAGTTAAAAGACTATAAATGAATAACAAATACTTTATATCTACATGAGTTATCACTAAAAGTAAATAGTTAAGCTCAATGTCATTTGTATTCACCATAATCACATTGTATTATGGTATAATATATGTAAAATATTTCTATATTTTTCTTCTTCTCCATCTCCAAAATTTTGGTTTCTTCACCACTAAGAATATAAGTTAAGAGACTACAAATGAATGACCCATAGTTTATACATATGCGTAACGATTAAAATTAAATAATCAAGCTCAATATTATTTATATTCATCGTATTCACATTGACATATGCTATATTACATCTAAAAATATACAAAATTCTTCTTAACCATCCAAAAGGTTTAGGTTTAGTTATCACTAAAAGTAAATAGTTAAGCTCAATGTTATTTGTGATCACTATTATCACATTGTATTATGGTGTAATAGGTGTAAATAATTTCTATATTTTTCTACCTCTCCATCACCCAAATTTTGGTTTCTTCACCTTTAAGAAACTAAATTAAGAGACTACAATGAATGACCCATAATTTATACATATGAATAACAATTAGAATTAAATAAGCAAGCTTAATATTGTTTATATTAAACATATTCACATTGACTTATGCTATATTACATCTAAAAATATTCAATATTTTTCTTCACCATTCAAAAGTTTTAGGTTTTTCTATCACTAAGCAACAAACATAATAAACTATAGTAGATGTAAAAAGTTTATTATATTTTATTTTTTTATTCCATCACAAAATTTTAGGTTTTTCCACACTAAAAAACAAAGTTAAAAGACTATAGTCCATGACATATATTTTATATAAAATAGGTAATAAGTAAAATAAATAATCAAGCTAAAATTTATTGATATTTATCATTTTCACATTGAATTATGGTAAATTAGATGTAAATATTTTCAATATGTTTCTTCTCCATCACCAAATTTCATGTTTCTTCGTCACTAAGCCACAAAGTTAAAAGACTATAAATGAATGACAAATAACTTAAATCTACATGGGTTATCACTAAAAGTAAATAGTTAAGCTCAATGTTATTTGTATTCACTATTATCACACTGTTTTATGGTGTATTAGGTGTAAATAATTTCTATATTTTTCTACATCTCCATCACCCAAATTTTGGTTTCCTCACCTCTAAGAAACTAAATTAAGAGACTACAAATAAATGACCCATAATTTATACATATGAATAACAATTAGAATTAAACAATCAAGCTCAATATTGGTTATATTCAACATATTCACATTGACTTATGCTATATTACATCTAAAAATATTCCATATTTTTCTTCACCATCAGAAAGTTTTAGGTTTTTTTATCACTAAGCAACAAACATAATAGATTTTAGTAGATGTAAAAAATTAATTATATTTTATTTTTCTACTCCAGCACAAAATTTTAGGTTTCCCTCCCTAAAAAACAAAGTTAAAAGACTATAATCCATGACATATATTTTATATAAAATAGGTAATAACTAAAATAAATAATCAAGCTAAAATTTATGGATATTTATCATTTTCAAATTGAATTATGGTAAATTAGATGTAAATATGTTCAATATGTTTCTTCTCTATCACCAAATTTCATGTTTCTTCGTCACTAAGCCACAAAGTTAAAAGACTATAAATGAATGAAAAATAGCTTATGTCAACATGAGTTATCACTAAAAGTAAATAGTTAAGCTAAAATATTTCTATATTTTTCTTCTTCTCCATCACCAAAATTTTGGTTTCTTCACCTCTAAGAATATAATTTATGATACTACAAATGAATGACCCATGATTTATACATATGAATAACAATTAGAATTAAATAATCAAGCTCAATATTTTTTTATATTCAACATATTCACATTGACATATGGTTTATTACACATAAAAATATGCAATATTTTTCTTCACCATCCGAAAGTTTTATGTTTTTTTATTAATAAGCAACAAATATAATAGACTACAGTCGATGTAAAAAATTAATTATATTTTATTTTTCTACTCTATCACAAAACTTTCGGGTTTCTCCACTAAAAAAAAAGTTAAAACACAATAATCTATGACATATATTTTATATAAAATAGATAATACTTAAAATAAATAATCAAGTTAAATTTAATTGATATAAACCATTTTCACATTGAATTATGGTAAATTAGATGTAAATATATTCAATATGTTTCTTCTCCATCATCAAATTTCATGTTTCAATGTCACTAAGTCACAGAGTTAAAAGACTATAAATGAATAACAAATACTTTATATCTACATGAGTTATCACTAAAAGTAAATAGTTAAGCTCAATGTCATTTGTATTCACCATAATCACATTGTATTATGGTATAATATATGTAAAATATTTCTATATTTTTCTTCTTCTCCATCTCCAAAATTTTGGTTTCTTCACCACTAAGAATATAAGTTAAGAGACTACAAATGAATGACCCATAGTTTATACATATGCGTAACGATTAAAATTAAATAATCAAGCTCAATATTATTTATATTCATCGTATTCACATTGACATATGCTATATTACATCTAAAAATATACAAAATTCTTCTTAACCATCCAAAAGGTTTAGGTTTAGTTATCACTAAAAGTAAATAGTTAAGCTCAATGTTATTTGTGATCACTATTATCACATTGTATTATGGTGTAATAGGTGTAAATAATTTCTATATTTTTCTACCTCTCCATCACCCAAATTTTGGTTTCTTCACCTTTAAGAAACTAAATTAAGAGACTACAATGAATGACCCATAATTTATACATATGAATAACAATTAGAATTAAATAAGCAAGCTTAATATTGTTTATATTAAACATATTCACATTGACTTATGCTATATTACATCTAAAAATATTCAATATTTTTCTTCACCATCCAAAAGTTTTAGGTTTTTCTATCACTAAGCAACAAACATAATAAACTATAGTAGATGTAAAAAATTTATTATATTTTATTTTTTTATTCCATCACAAAATTTTAGGTTTTTCCACACTAAAAAACAAAGTTAAAAGACTATAGTCCATGACATATATTTTATATAAAATAGGTAATAAGTAAAATAAATAATCAAGCTAAAATTTATTGATATTTATCATTTTCACATTGAATTATGGTAAATTAGATGTAAATATTTTCAATATGTTTCTTCTCCATCACCAAATTTCATGTTTCTTCGTCACTAAGCCACAAAGTTAAAAGACTATAAATGAATGACAAATAACTTAAATCTACATGGGTTATCACTAAAAGTAAATAGTTAAGCTCAATGTTATTTGTATTCACTATTATCACACTGTTTTATGGTGTATTAGGTGTAAATAATTTCTATATTTTTCTACATCTCCATCACCCAAATTTTGGTTTCCTCACCTCTAAGAAACTAAATTAAGAGACTACAAATAAATGACCCATAATTTATACATATGAATAACAATTAGAATTAAACAATCAAGCTCAATATTGCTTATATTCAACATATTCACATTGACTTATGCTATATTACATCTAAAAATATTCCATATTTTTCTTCACCATCAGAAAGTTTTAGGTTTTTTTATCACTAAGCAACAAACATAATAGATTTTAGTAGATGTAAAAAATTAATTATATTTTATTTTTCTACTCCAGCACAGAATTTTAGGTTTCCCTCCCTAAAAAACAAAGTTAAAAGACTATAATCCATGACATATATTTTATATAAAATAGGTAATAACTAAAATAAATAATCAAGCTAAAATTTATGGATATTTATCATTTTCAAATTGAATTATGGTAAATTAGATGTAAATATGTTCAATATGTTTCTTCTCTATCACCAAATTTCATGTTTCTTCGTCACTAAGCCACAAAGTTAAAAGACTATAAATGAATGAAAAATAGCTTATGTCAACATGAGTTATCACTAAAAGTAAATAGTTAAGCTAAAATATTTCTATATTTTTCTTCTTCTCCATCACCAAAATTTTGGTTTCTTCACCTCTAAGAATATAATTTATGATACTACAAATGAATGACCCATGATTTATACATATGAATAACAATTAGAATTAAATAATCAAGCTCAATATTTTTTTATATTCAACATATTCACATTGACATATGGTTTATTACACATAAAAATATGCAATATTTTTCTTCACCATCCGAAAGTTTTATGTTTTTTTATTAATAAGCAACAAATATAATAGACTACAGTCGATGTAAAAAATTAATTATATTTTATTTTTCTACTCTATCACAAAACTTTCGGGTTTCTCCACTAAAAAAAAAGTTAAAACACAATAATCTATGACATATATTTTATATAAAATAGATAATACTTAAAATAAATAATCAAGTTAAATTTAATTGATATAAACCATTTTCACATTGAATTATGGTAAATTAGATGTAAATATATTCAATATGTTTCTTCTCCATCATCAAATTTCATGTTTCAATGTCACTAAGTCACAGAGTTAAAAGACTATAAATGAATAACAAATACTTTATATCTACATGAGTTATCACTAAAAGTAAATAGTTAAGCTGAATGTCATTTGTATTCACCATAATCACATTGTATTATGGTATAATATATGTAAAATATTTCTATATTTTTCTTCTTCTCCATCTCCAAAATTTTGGTTTCTTCACCACTAAGAATATAAGTTAAGAGACTACAAATGAATGACCCATAGTTTATACATATGCGTAACGATTAAAATTAAATAATCAAGCTCAATATTATTTATATTCATCGTATTCACATTGACATATGCTATATTACATCTAAAAATATACAAAATTCTTCTTAACCATCCAAAAGGTTTAGGTTTTGTTATCACTAAAAGTAAATAGTTAAGCTCAATGTTATTTGTGATCACTATTATCACATTGTATTATGGTGTAATAGGTGTAAATAATTTCTATATTTTTCTACCTCTCCATCACCCAAATTTTGGTTTCTTCACCTTTAAGAAACTAAATTAAGAGACTACAATGAATGACCCATAATTTATACATATGAATAACAATTAGAATTAAATAAGCAAGCTTAATATTGTTTATATTAAACATATTCACATTGACTTATGCTATATTACATCTAAAAATATTCAATATTTTTCTTCACCATCCAAAAGTTTTAGGTTTTTCTATCACTAAGCAACAAACATAATAAACTATAGTAGATGTAAAAAATTTATTATATTTTATTTTTTTATTCCATCACAAAATTTTAGGTTTTTCCACACTAAAAAACAAAGTTAAAAGACTATAGTCCATGACATATATTTTATATAAAATAGGTAATAAGTAAAATAAATAATCAAGCTAAAATTTATTGATATTTATCATTTTCACATTGAATTATGGTAAATTAGATGTAAATATTTTCAATATGTTTCTTCTCCATCACCAAATTTCATGTTTCTTCGTCACTAAGCCACAAAGTTAAAAGACTATAAATGAATGACAAATAACTTAAATCTACATGGGTTATCACTAAAAGTAAATAGTTAAGCTCAATGTTATTTGTATTCACTATTATCACACTGTTTTATGGTGTATTAGGTGTAAATAATTTCTATATTTTTCTACATCTCCATCACCCAAATTTTGGTTTCCTCACCTCTAAGAAACTAAATTAAGAGACTACAAATAAATGACCCATAATTTATACATATGAATAACAATTAGAATTAAACAATCAAGCTCAATATTGCTTATATTCAACATATTCACATTGACTTATGCTATATTACATCTAAAAATATTCCATATTTTTCTTCACCATCAGAAAGTTTTAGGTTTTTTTATCACTAAGCAACAAACATAATAGATTTTAGTAGATGTAAAAAATTAATTATATTTTATTTTTCTACTCCAGCACAGAATTTTAGGTTTCCCTCCCTAAAAAACAAAGTTAAAAGACTATAATCCATGACATATATTTTATATAAAATAGGTAATAACTAAAATAAATAATCAAGCTAAAATTTATGGATATTTATCATTTTCAAATTGAATTATGGTAAATTAGATGTAAATATGTTCAATATGTTTCTTCTCTATCACCAAATTTCATGTTTCTTCGTCACTAAGCCACAAAGTTAAAAGACTATAAATGAATGAAAAATAGCTTATGTCAACATGAGTTATCACTAAAAGTAAATAGTTAAGCTAAAATATTTCTATATTTTTCTTCTTCTCCATCACCAAAATTTTGGTTTCTTCACCTCTAAGAATATAATTTATGATACTACAAATATATGACCCATGATTTATACATATGAATAACAATTAGAATTAAATAATCAAGCTCAATATTTTTTTATATTCAACATATTCACATTGACATATGGTTTATTACACATAAAAATATGCAATATTTTTCTTCACCATTCGAAAGTTTTATGTTTTTTTATTAATAAGCAACAAATATAATAGACTACAGTCGATGTAAAAAATTAATTATATTTTATTTTTCTACTCTATCACAAAACTTTCGGGTTTCTCCACTAAAAAAAAAGTTAAAACACAATAATCTATGACATATATTTTATATAAAATAGATAATACTTAAAATAAATAATCAAGTTAAATTTAATTGATATAAACCATTTTCACATTGAATTATGGTAAATTAGATGTAAATATATTCAATATGTTTCTTCTCCATCATCAAATTTCATGTTTCAATGTCACTAAGTCACAGAGTTAAAAGACTATAAATGAATAACAAATACTTTATATCTACATGAGTTATCACTAAAAGTAAATAGTTAAGCTGAATGTCATTTGTATTCACCATAATCACATTGTATTATGGTATAATATATGTAAAATATTTCTATATTTTTCTTCTTCTCCATCTCCAAAATTTTGGTTTCTTCACCACTAAGAATATAAGTTAAGAGACTACAAATGAATGACCCATAGTTTATACATATGCGTAACGATTAAAATTAAATAATCAAGCTCAATATTATTTATATTCATCGTATTCACATTGACATATGCTATATTACATCTAAAAATATACAAAATTCTTCTTAACCATCCAAAAGGTTTAGGTTTTGTTATCACTAAAAGTAAATAGTTAAGCTCAATGTTATTTGTGATCACTATTATCACATTGTATTATGGTGTAATAGGTGTAAATAATTTCTATATTTTTCTACCTCTCCATCACCCAAATTTTGGTTTCTTCACCTTTAAGAAACTAAATTAAGAGACTACAATGAATGACCCATAATTTATACATATGAATAACAATTAGAATTAAATAAGCAAGCTTAATATTGTTTATATTAAACATATTCACATTGACTTATGCTATATTACATCTAAAAATATTCAATATTTTTCTTCACCATCCAAAAGTTTTAGGTTTTTCTATCACTAAGCAACAAACATAATAAACTATAGTAGATGTAAAAAATTTATTATATTTTATTTTTTTATTCCATCACAAAATTTTAGGTTTTTCCACACTAAAAAACAAAGTTAAAAGACTATAGTCCATGACATATATTTTATATAAAATAGGTAATAAGTAAAATAAATAATCAAGCTAAAATTTATTGATATTTATCATTTTCACATTGAATTATGGTAAATTAGATGTAAATATTTTCAATATGTTTCTTCTCCATCACCAAATTTCATGTTTCTTCGTCACTAAGCCACAAAGTTAAAAGACTATAAATGAATGACAAATAACTTAAATCTACATGGGTTATCACTAAAAGTAAATAGTTAAGCTCAATGTTATTTGTATTCACTATTATCACACTGTTTTATGGTGTATTAGGTGTAAATAATTTCTATATTTTTCTACATCTCCATCACCCAAATTTTGGTTTCCTCACCTCTAAGAAACTAAATTAAGAGACTACAAATAAATGACCCATAATTTATACATATGAATAACAATTAGAATTAAACAATCAAGCTCAATATTGCTTATATTCAACATATTCACATTGACTTATGCTATATTACATCTAAAAATATTCCATATTTTTCTTCACCATCAGAAAGTTTTAGGTTTTTTTATCACTAAGCAACAAACATAATAGATTTTAGTAGATGTAAAAAATTAATTATATTTTATTTTTCTACTCCAGCACAGAATTTTAGGTTTCCCTCCCTAAAAAACAAAGTTAAAAGACTATAATCCATGACATATATTTTATATAAAATAGGTAATAACTAAAATAAATAATCAAGCTAAAATTTATGGATATTTATCATTTTCAAATTGAATTATGGTAAATTAGATGTAAATATGTTCAATATGTTTCTTCTCTATCACCAAATTTCATGTTTCTTCGTCACTAAGCCACAAAGTTAAAAGACTATAAATGAATGAAAAATAGCTTATGTCAACATGAGTTATCACTAAAAGTAAATAGTTAAGCTAAAATATTTCTATATTTTTCTTCTTCTCCATCACCAAAATTTCGGTTTCTTCACCTCTAAGAATATAATTTATGATACTACAAATATATGACCCATGATTTATACATATGAATAACAATTAGAATTAAATAATCAAGCTCAATATTTTTTTATATTCAACATATTAACATTGACATATGGTTTATTACACATAAAAATATGCAATATTTTTCTTCACCATCCGAAAGTTTTATGTTTTTTTATTAATAAGCAACAAATATAATAGACTACAGTCGATGTAAAAAATTAATTATATTTTATTTTTCTACTCTATCACAAAACTTTCGGGTTTCTCCACTAAAAAAAAAGTTAAAACACAATAATCTATGACATATATTTTATATAAAATAGATAATACTTAAAATAAATAATCAAGTTAAATTTAATTGATATAAACCATTTTCACATTGAATTATGGTAAATTAGATGTAAATATATTCAATATGTTTCTTCTCCATCATCAAATTTCATGTTTCAATGTCACTAAGTCACAGAGTTAAAAGACTATAAATGAATAACAAATACTTTATATCTACATGAGTTATCACTAAAAGTAAATAGTTAAGCTGAATGTCATTTGTATTCACCATAATCACATTGTATTATGGTATAATATATGTAAAATATTTCTATATTTTTCTTCTTCTCCATCTCCAAAATTTTGGTTTCTTCACCACTAAGAATATAAGTTAAGAGACTACAAATGAATGACCCATAGTTTATACATATGCGTAACGATTAAAATTAAATAATCAAGCTCAATATTATTTATATTCATCGTATTCACATTGACATATGCTATATTACATCTAAAAATATACAAAATTCTTCTTAACCATCCAAAAGGTTTAGGTTTTGTTATCACTAAAAGTAAATAGTTAAGCTCAATGTTATTTGTGATCACTATTATCACATTGTATTATGGTGTAATAGGTGTAAATAATTTCTATATTTTTCTACCTCTCCATCACCCAAATTTTGGTTTCTTCACCTTTAAGAAACTAAATTAAGAGACTACAATGAATGACCCATAATTTATACATATGAATAACAATTAGAATTAAATAAGCAAGCTTAATATTGTTTATATTAAACATATTCACATTGACTTATGCTATATTACATCTAAAAATATTCAATATTTTTCTTCACCATCCAAAAGTTTTAGGTTTTTCTATCACTAAGCAACAAACATAATAAACTATAGTAGATGTAAAAAATTTATTATATTTTATTTTTTTATTCCATCACAAAATTTTAGGTTTTTCCACACTAAAAAACAAAGTTAAAAGACTATAGTCCATGACATATATTTTATATAAAATAGGTAATAAGTAAAATAAATAATCAAGCTAAAATTTATTGATATTTATCATTTTCACATTGAATTATGGTAAATTAGATGTAAATATTTTCAATATGTTTCTTCTCCATCACCAAATTTCATGTTTCTTCGTCACTAAGCCACAAAGTTAAAAGACTATAAATGAATGACAAATAACTTAAATCTACATGGGTTATCACTAAAAGTAAATAGTTAAGCTCAATGTTATTTGTATTCACTATTATCACACTGTTTTATGGTGTATTAGGTGTAAATAATTTCTATATTTTTCTACATCTCCATCACCCAAATTTTGGTTTCCTCACCTCTAAGAAACTAAATTAAGAGACTACAAATAAATGACCCATAATTTATACATATGAATAACAATTAGAATTAAACAATCAAGCTCAATATTGCTTATATTCAACATATTCACATTGACTTATGCTATATTACATCTAAAAATATTCCATATTTTTCTTCACCATCAGAAAGTTTTAGGTTTTTTTATCACTAAGCAACAAACATAATAGATTTTAGTAGATGTAAAAAATTAATTATATTTTATTTTTCTACTCCAGCACAGAATTTTAGGTTTCCCTCCCTAAAAAACAAAGTTAAAAGACTATAATCCATGACATATATTTTATATAAAATAGGTAATAACTAAAATAAATAATCAAGCTAAAATTTATGGATATTTATCATTTTCAAATTGAATTATGGTAAATTAGATGTAAATATGTTCAATATGTTTCTTCTCTATCACCAAATTTCATGTTTCTTCGTCACTAAGCCACAAAGTTAAAAGACTATAAATGAATGAAAAATAGCTTATGTCAACATGAGTTATCACTAAAAGTAAATAGTTAAGCTAAAATATTTTTATATTTTTCTTCTTCTCCATCACCAAAATTTTGGTTTCTTCACCTCTAAGAATATAATTTATGATACTACAAATGAATGACCCATAATTTATACATATGAATAACAATTAGAATTAAATAATCAAGCTCAATATTTTTTTATATTCAACATATTCACATTGACATATGGTTTACTACATATAAAAATATGCAATATTTTTCTTCACCATCCGAAAGTTTTAGGTTTTTTTTATAAATAAGAAACAAACATAATAGACTATAGTAGATGTAAAAAATTAATTATATTTTATTTTTCTACTCTATCACAAAACTTTCGGGTTTCTCCACTAAAAAACAAAGTTAAAAGACAATAATCTATGACATATATTTTATATAAAATAGATAATACTTAAAATAAATAATCAAGTTAAATTTAATTGATATTTACCATTTTCACATTGAATTATGGTAAATTAGATGTAAATATATTCAATATGTTTCTTGTCCATCATCAAATTTCATGTTTCTATGTCACTAAGTCACAGAGTTAAAAGACTATAAATGAATAACAAATACTTTATATCTACATGAGTTATCACTAAAAGTAAATAGTTAAGCTCAATGTCATTTGTATTCACCATAATCACATTGTATTATGGTATAATATATGTAAAATATTTCTATATTTTTCTTCTTCTCCATCTCCAAAATTTTGGTTTCTTCACCACTAAGAATATAAGTTAAGAGACTACAAATGAATGACCCATAATTTATACATATGCGTAACAATTAAAATTAAATAATCAAGCTCAATATTGTTTATATTCATCGTATTCACATTGACATATGCAATATTACATCTAAAAATATACAAAATTCTTCTTAACCATCCAAAAGGTTTAGGTTTTGTTATCACTAAAAGTAAATAGTTAAGCTCAATGTTATTTGTATTCACTATTATCACATTGTATTATGGTGTAATCGGTGTCTATAATTTCTATATTTTTCTACCTCTCCATCACCCAAATTTTGGTTTCTTCACCTTTAAGAAACTAAATTAAGAGACTACAATGAATGACCCATAATTTATACATATGAATAACAATTAGAATTAAATAATCAAGCTTAATATTGTTTATATTCAACATATTCACATTGACTTATGTTATATTACATCTAAAAATATTCAATATTTTTCTTCACCATCCAAAAGTTCTAGGTTTTTCTATCACTAAGCAACAAACATAATAAACTATAGTAGATGTAAATAATTTATTATATTTTATTTTTTTATTCCATCACAAAATTTTAGGTTTTTCCACACTAAAAAACAAAGTTAAGCTCAATGTTATTTGTATTCACTATTATCACACTGTTTTATGGTGTATTAGGTGTAAATAATTTCTATATTTTTCTACATCTCCATCACCCAAATTTTGGTTTCCTCACCTCTAAGAAACTAAATTAAGAGACTACAAATAAATGACCCATAATTTATACATATGAATAACAATTAGAATTAAACAATCAAGCTCAATATTGCTTATATTCAACATATTCTCATTGACTTATGCTATATTACATCTAAAAATATTCAATATTTTTCTTCACCATCAGAAAGTTTTAGGTTTTTTTATCACTAAGCAACAAACATAATAGATTTTAGTAGATGTAAAAAATTAATTATATTTTATTTTTCTACTCCAGCACAGAATTTTAGGGTTCCCCCCCTAAAAAACAAAGTTAAAAGACTATAATCCATGACATATATTTTATATAAAATAGATAATAACTAAAATAAATAATCAAGCTAAAATTTGTGGATATTTATCATTTTCAAATTGAATTATGGTAAATTAGATGGAAATATGTTCAATATGTTTCTTCTCTATCACCAAATTTCATGTTTCTTCGTCACTAAGCCACAAAGTTAAAAGACTATAAATGAATGAAAAATAGCTTATGTCAACATGAGTTATCACTAAAAGTAAATAGTTAAGCTAAAATATTTTTATATTTTTCTTCTTCTCCATCACCAAAATTTTGGTTTCTTCACCTCTAAGAATATAATTTATGATACTACAAATGAATGACCCATAATTTATACATATGAATAACAATTAGAATTAAATAATCAAGCTCAATATTTTTTTATATTCAACATATTCACATTGACATATGGTTTACTACATATAAAAATATGCAATATTTTTCTTCACCATCCGAAAGTTTTAGGTTTTTTTTATAAATAAGAAACAAACATAATAGACTATAGTAGATGTAAAAAATTAATTATATTTTATTTTTCTACTCTATCACAAAACTTTCGGGTTTCTCCACTAAAAAACAAAGTTAAAAGACAATAATCTATGACATATATTTTATATAAAATAGATAATACTTAAAATAAATAATCAAGTTAAATTTAATTGATATTTACCATTTTCACATTGAATTATGGTAAATTAGATGTAAATATATTCAATATGTTTCTTGTCCATCATCAAATTTCATGTTTCTATGTCACTAAGTCACAGAGTTAAAAGACTATAAATGAATAACAAATACTTTATATCTACATGAGTTATCACTAAAAGTAAATAGTTAAGCTCAATGTCATTTGTATTCACCATAATCACATTGTATTATGGTATAATATATGTAAAATATTTCTATATTTTTCTTCTTCTCCATCTCCAAAATTTTGGTTTCTTCACCACTAAGAATATAAGTTAAGAGACTACAAATGAATGACCCATAATTTATACATATGCGTAACAATTAAAATTAAATAATCAAGCTCAATATTGTTTATATTCATCGTATTCACATTGACATATGCTATATTACATCTAAAAATATACAAAATTCTTCTTAACCATCCAAAAGGTTTAGGTTTTGTTATCACTAAAAGTAAATAGTTAAGCTCAATGTTATTTGTATTCACTATTATCACATTGTATTATGGTGTAATCGGTGTCTATAATTTCTATATTTTTCTACCTCTCCATCACCCAAATTTTGGTTTCTTCACCTTTAAGAAACTAAATTAAGAGACTACAATGAATGACCCA